>PVJN01005397.1:11217-82631 GCA_004026805.1 Lasiurus borealis | reverse complement strand
TGAAAGCTGCTGTGAAATTACATTTCCACCAACATCTATTGTTTCTTTGTTCCTCGCCTGGAAATACGTTTCTCCCTGGGATGTTAGCATTTAACAAATAAATCCGAAAGTACCTTATTTTCCTTCCCAGAGGCGGTACTTTAACTCCGGTTGATTTCTCGGCTAAAATTACTTACAGGAAGAAAAAAATACTTAACTGTTGTTGGTTATTACGGAATATTTGAACCCCTATCAAGCAGAGCCAAAGAAAGTAAAGCATGCCTCAAAGTGCATCGTGTTTAAACGCGAGGGTGCTTCACTGTTTGTTTTTAATGCCGAAAATGAGACTTCTTATTACCTACGTGGATTCCCACCTAAGGATTAGCCTTGCTGTAGGAATTTCATAACTGTGGTGTTATAGCTGTGCTTTTCATAATGAAGGGAAAAGCGGGCATCCAAAAGCAATTTGCAACGGTTTACACACTTGTGTGAGAGGAGAGTCAACCATCCCAGCTATGATTTTCTGAGCTTTTTGTGTTCCAAGGAAAGAATTTCTCTGAACTCCTATAGGGAAGAGTCATACTGTCCTGAACCAAGATTGCAATGGTAACAACAGTTTTATTTATTTTTCTTTTAAATATACTTTATTGATTTTTTACAGAGAGGAAGGGAAAGGGATAGAGAGCTAGAAACATCAATGAGAGAGAGACATCCATCAGTTGCCTCCTGCACACCCCACACTGGGGATGTGCCCACAACCAAGGCACATGCCCTTAACTGGAATCAAACCCGGGACCTTTCAGTCCACAGGCTGATGCTCTATCCACGGAGTCAAACCAGTTTTGGCTCAGCGTTTCCTTTTAGTTGTTGTTCCTTTGCTATAAAGAGGAGTTAAGAATGATCTGACTTCTGTGGGACAAAAGGAAAGAACGAACTATACCACGTGTACCTCCACTCTCGCTTCCCCAGCATGAAACCCCGCCAACCAGAATGGGAATTTTCACAAAAAGATGAAGAACTGAATATTTAATTAGTCACTGTAGTCTTAAAAAAAAAAAAAAAAAGGAAAGAGAGGTTTGTTCTTTTAGCTAAATTAAGCCTCCTGAGCCCATCCTTCCAAGGAATAGCCTCCGTTCATCAGTTACAAACGAAACCAAAGATCTCTCAGCCCAGCCTGACACTTGGGACCCTTCAGAGTTTGGTGGTCTCCAATCTATTCCCCGACACGGAGATTGCTCATTCTTGTCTGCCTTGCACACCTACCAAGATTCCAAAGATCGTGCTTATTTGAAAAGCAGCCCTGATTACATCTAATTAATTAAATTTCCACTTCTAATTAAGCAGACACCACCAGCCACCGAGCAGCGTGTTTGAGCAGCGTGAGATAACCAGGGTTACCGCATCACCACACTGAGTTTGGGTTAATGACAGCCTATAATGAACGATTCTGAGGTTTCTAGCACATGCTGTTTCAAGGAGGCTCCATGTAAAATCCTCACTAGGTTTTTCTGAAATACAGAGAATGGCTTAAGAAGAAAAAGAAAGCTACAAAATGATATGAAATGAAACATCTGCAAACAGAGTTGGGAAACACTGCCTCGGAGTCCCTATAGAAGGCTGTCCCTGGGGAATCTACCCCATAGGACTACATTACCCCTTGCCACTACAGTGGATATTACAGTAGATAAAGCTGTATCAATAGATTTTTTCAAGACTCTGCTGAATATTAAACCTTGTACTGGATGCTTTACAAACATCAGTTGAAATAATCATCAGAGTTACTCTGTGAAACAGGTACTCAGTCATTCATTCATCCATTCCTTTAACAAAGATTGATAGAGGGCTTACCATATACAAAGTACAGTCTGGGATGCTAGGCATACACCCTTGCAATGTATAAATGAAGTTCTTTCTCTTAAAGAGTATTTCTCCTCTGTAGATAGAGATAACAAATACATATGTTACAGAAAATCGGAATAACCAAACCATGCTTGCAGAGTTTGGAGTTACATTTAATACACGTGGGTCCAGAGGAAAATGTTTCTCAAATTCTGGGCCCCAACATGCAGAAATTTTCTGTATTTATATTAAAACATATTTATCTTCTTTGTCTCCCAAATATGGAATGTTTTCTGCCCTTTTGCAAGTTCTTAAAGGGCCCCTTGTGTGCTGAGGCCTTGAGACCTTAACCAAAGGCCTGGCCCAGTGCCAGCACTGATAATTTTGCCCAGGGAAGGTGTAAAGGCCTCTACTGAAGTGAGAACAGTCTCATTTTCCTTATTATTTAAGCAAGCAAACATTTACAGAAGCCAATAACAAGGTTCAAGTTTCAAACAGCAGTTTTTATATAAGATGGATGCTTCACAGAAAGGAACAATTACGCAAGGACATAAACAGGTTGAAACCATTGAGAGTGGAGGAAGGCACCACTTAGATCACAGGTTCAGGGAACTTACACGGAAGCCTTGACTTTTGATCTGGAACCTGAAGATATTAACCCTGCTTCGCCACGTGGGAGATTGAGGCTCAGAGAGGTTCAGCAAAGAGCCTGATTATCACATAAATACTGAGACCGAGTTAAATTCTAACCTGCAGTTATCAATCTCCAACTCCGTCTGCTTTCCACTACACCATGGTGCTTCCAAGAGAAACTCATAAATCCCCACATGCTGCTCTCCATCAGAGGTCGTGGTGGCTGAGTTTTAGCCTCGTGGGGCTTTGGAGAGAGGAAGATATTTCCAAAAAGAGAGAGAAAAACAAACAAATAAAACTCATAACCAACTCACGTAGGTGCTTGGATAAACTACACCCAATGGGTTCAGGGATCCATGTTCAATTTGTCTTTATTCATTTCCTTAATTCCTTCCTTATTTTTCACCAAAACCAAAACGCTCATTTTTTTTTTCCTTTGAGGATGGCAATAAATGGGGTCCTTACGGACTCTGGAGATGCCATAGATTTTCAGAGCCTATCTTTCAAGACATGAAGATTACATAAACACATTTGTCCTCACCAAAAGTTCAAAACTGCATCTCCCATCCTCATAAAAAAAAAGTAGAGATTTGTTTTAAAGAAATAAAACTAACAACTTAAGAGCGAGAGAGAAAAAATGTCCTTGCTGGCTGATTGGGAAACAGAGAACTGCCTTGATTGCAAATGACATTTTAAGAGGTCCTCTCCCCCACTTGGCAATCTTATCTTGAAATGGACAAGAGATAAGGTGTGCAGTCAGGATGCTTCCAAGAATGATTTTATTGAACCCAGGCTTTGCTGAAACTCAAGTGCCACAGGAAAAAAAAAATCACCTTTCAGAGAATGAAGGGCAATTGGCTGAGGGAGAAGGGCCATCGAGGTACTGTCTCTGGCGGGGAAGGACACAGACTCAAGCACTGAGCACAAGGAAGGATGGACGGCTCAGTGTCAAGAGGGCGGCTCTGAGAGAGAGAGTTATTAAAGACAAGGAGGCAAATCTACCCCGAAAGCTTGATTGTGGCCCTTCCTATTTCTCTTTTAAAAATGGGTCAGCTATTAATCTCTCTGATGTGCGCGTAGAAAATCAACCCACTCCATTTCACAATAGTTTCATACGAAGAAAGGCCAAAAATCAGATTCCTGGAAGAGAATATCACTCCTACATGAGTGCTCCATGGTGCCTTGAAGGGATCTCCCGATTGATGGTACCCCCTTGATGGTATGTTATTGTTAATAATACAAGTACAGGTGGGTAGAGTTCATGGAAGTTCAGAACTGGGGCTTTAAAATCAGACAAAAGAGTTTTGGCTCTGCCACTTTACAGCTGTGACATGGGTTTTCAAGAAACAAGAATAGGCTTATTGTTTCTTCAAGGCCTAAAAACATCAACAGAATATATCTTTCGCCAGCCGAAAACAAACAAAAGAAAAAAAACATGGTAGCCAAGATTGCAAAACCGGAAAGGAAGAGGAGGAGGGGGAAGAGGAGAATAAGAACAGAAAGAATGGCAATAAACAGAAAGAAGTGCAAGGACTGCTAAGGAGACGTGCGGGTGGGCGCTCCTGTAGGCATTCTTGGCACCAGCATTTCACAAAGTCTGAGGATGTGAGTGGACGTGCGTTTTTCCAGGTCCTATAAACCACGAGGCTTATAAATCTGAAAAGTATCCTTCAAAGGGCCTCTTGCTCTCCTCAGTAGGTTTGCTTATAAAAACACATACTGAACATCGTGGCTGGCTTGCCAGTAACCGTTCCTTGCGAGTGGTTCTCAACCTTTTTTAATGCTGTGACCTTTTAATACAGTTCCTCATGTCGTGGTGACCCCCAGTCTTAAAATTATTTTCGTTGCTACTTCATCACTGTAATTTGGCTACTGTTAATGAGTCATAATGTAAATATCTGTTTTCCGATGGTCTTAGGCAACCTTGCTAGCAGTTTTCAACCTGTGGGTCGCGACCCACAAGTTGAGACCCGCTGCTGTAGAGCCTAAAAGCATCAGAAAACACAGATATTTACATGATGACCTTCTGAAGGTCATGGTGAGTTCACCCGCGGGGCCCATGAGTCCAGGAACCTGTGCCGGTTTGAGGTGAGGAGAGTCAGGGGAGGGTGGCAGAGGGCTTGTGGGCACACACAAAATTGTGAGGAGACATAGCCCCAAAAGTTGCCAGTAGCCCTGAGTGGCGCCAACCTGTCAACAGAGAGTGGAAGCCCAGTGAATCTCAGAGAAAGGGGACCCCAAGTCTACTTCTATCCAGAACCCTTGTTATGCGATCTAATCAATGTATGTCTCACCGTCAGATAAATTCAGGGAATGCTCCATACCACATCCTGTATTGCAAAGTGACAATGCATATTGGTGTACTAAAAGGTTCTGGAAAGTGCCATAGTAAAGAAAACCACCTAATCCCGCATTTTGCTACCCTAACTTCACAGAGGAGCCCCTATCTCACGTTACCTGTGAACATCCAGCGCACACATGCCATTTGAGAAACTGTGCGCTCTGGACGTGTCATTGAGTGACCTTAGCCTGGCTCACCAGCTCTTCCTCAAAAACAGAAACCTTTAACTCTGCCTCCAGTCTGCTATTTTAATATGCTGTCTCTTGCATGTTCTTTTTTTTTTTAATATATTTTATGGATTTTCTACAGAGAGGAAGGGAGAAAGATAGAGAGCTAGAAACATCGATGAGAGAGATCGATCAGCTGCCTCCTGCACACCCCCTACTGGGGATGTGCCCGTAACCAGGATACATGCCCTTGACCGGAATCGAACCTGGGACCCTTCAGTACACAGGCCGACGCTCTATCCACTGAGCCAAACCGGTCTCGGCTACATGTTCTTTTTTAAAATATATTTTCATTGGTTTTAGAGAGAGAACAATAGAGGAATAGAGAGATAGAAACATCAAAGAGAAAGAAAACATCTATCAGCTGTCTCCTGCATACCCCCTACTGGGGATCAAGCCCACAACCAGGGCATGTATGTACTGGATCAGGAATTGAACCATGACCTTCTGGTTCATGGGCCCATGCTCAATCACTGGGCCACACCAGCTGGGCTCTTACATGTTCTTTCATCTTTAATTTTTCACACTCTCTCTTCCCTTTCACCATTTTTTGTGCATCACAGAGGCACCCACTGACAAGTCCTACTACTGAGATATGTGTTAGTCTTCTCTTCTAACTCACTACCTCCTCAGTTACATGGCATCTGTTTTCAGTAGGTGTCAAGGTCAGTGACTCCCTTGTCTGACCAGCCTGTTTCCCCTGCCCCACATGGTTGCAGTAGAAGCTGCCTTATTGTTACATAACTCCCTTCCCATCACTGTTTATTTTTAGTCTTCAGCCAATCACAGTCCTTCCCTGGAACCTTCCTTCTTCCTCCTCCCTCCTTTCTTCTTCCTCTTCCTCTCTTTATTTTTCCTAACATCCCCCAGATGTTGAAGGCTATCAGCTGTTGGCAGTTGAGAGCCTGCCAGGAGAGGAAACCAGTCTGCAAAGACAATGGATGAAAGTCAGTCTGAAGACAACAGAAGCAGAGAAAGTGAGGAGGTTCCATATGTGATCAGGTCCCGGGTTCGAGGAGCAACTAAGCCTCGCTGTATTTCTGATCCTTCTGGCAATTTGGTATTCACGTCTCCTTGAATTATCTAAAATGGTGGTCTGTGAACGGAGGGCCCATGGACCACATCCAGGGGCAGTCTGCGTTTAGAAATGAAATTTTCTTGGGATGTAGCCACCAGCACTTGCTTGTTTACAAACTGACAACGGCTGTGTGTATACGATAGCAGAGCTGTGTCATCGCAGCAGAGGCTGTAAGACCAGAAAGCTGAAAATAGTCATTAGCTAGACCTTCACAGGAAAAGTTTGCCAAACCCCAATCTGAAACAACCCAGCGTTCTTCCAGCAGTTTCTCCTTTTTGCCTAAAGTAGGTCAGTTTGGTTTCTGTCAGTTGCCTCCCAAACTCATGATTAAATGGCTCGATGCTGAGTCCCCCTCTACACCACTTACGTGCTGTCCTTGTTATGCCCAGATTTCAAAATCCCCAAAATCCCACCAGGAAGGAAGGAGCTGAGCCCGATGCAAAAGTAAAAGAAACCCTTTATTCCTGCTAACATGAGCTCCCGTTTCCGGCAATCAGGGGTAGGGGTGGAGGGAGAGAGAGAGAGAGAGAGAGAGAGAGAGAGAGAGAGAGAGAGAGAGAGGGTGCTCTGGTGGGACGATTGGTCAGGGGGCAGGATCAGGGGTCTGGTCACGCAGGGGTACTGTGCAGTTTGCTGATTTGGGCTGAGTCCACTTCTCTGCATTCCTATTGGCAGGTCTATGCAACTGTTACATTCCCGCGGTTTACAGGGAGGGGCAGCAGGGAGAGTTGCAGAAGGGCGGGTACAGAACCAACGAAACATCATGACAGTAACAAAAAGAACTTCATGGAGTCCATCTAATTTAGCTCTATCATCCTCAGTCAAAGCGCTTTGCCCTTCCCTGTGCCGGGTCTTCTCTTTCTGATCACTTCTCTTTCTGCAGAGGTTATGCCAGTCGATATGAGGTTGTTAATCAGAGGTTGACCTACAGGCTCCTCTTTCTTTTCTCTCCACCTCAGGGTATTGTAAACTTTTGGCTGGCAGGAGCTACTTCTCACGCATCTTTGGTTTTCCCCTCCCCGATGCATAGTACAAAGTAGACCCTCCATGAACACACATTGTCTCTTGAATTAATTTCTCCTCCCACCATCTCTACCCAGTTCCATCTCTTTGTTAAGAGAAGCTGTCTTTCAAAATATTCTTTCCTTTTGCCAAAGAAGACGAGCTTTCAGGCCAAATTTTAACAGGCCCTACCAATCCATAAACAAATCTCTGAAACATTTTTAGTAGCAAAAGTCTCCTTAGAAACATGATTCTCAACGCTCTCGAAACCTTCTGAACGAGAAACTCATGGTGGACCCAGAAATCTATATTTTGCCAACCCTCCAAGTCACTCTGATGTTAGCTAACGTATCATGCGCAAAAGCAGGAGTGGGGAACCATTTTTTTTTTTTTTTTTTTTGCCAAGGACCATTTGGATATTTATAACATTACTTAGGGACCATACAAAATTATCAACCTAAAAATTAGCCTGTTAGATTTGGTCAAATATTTAATTAACTCAACCCTAATGTCTTAGCAGAGCCAGACCCATTGATTTCTCAGACCGTATACAGCCCGGGGGCCAGACGTTCCCCACCCCTGCAGCATAAAGAAGCAGCCAGCAAAGTTTTCAGTAAAATCAAGGTGGTAAATGTTTAGACTTTGAGTGCCCAAAAAATCAAAATATTACACAGTACTTACCTAACAAGAGAGAGCACAAACTTCCTAAAATTTTGATGAAATTCACAATACTGTAACATTATATACAGTGGTACCTCGAGATACGAGTGCCCTAACACAAGATTTTTGAGATACGAGCCGTTGAGCGAGCGATTTTTGCTTTGAAATACGAGCAACATTTGAGATACGAGTAATCTCTCGGATCGGCTGGCTGCTCAGGACCCACCAGTTTACTGTGACTCGAGCATCTCATAGTTTCCCACGCCTCAAGGTTACGGAAATAATTAAACTCGTATCTCAAGGTACCACTGTATAAGCATAGAGTATAATTTCTTGTAGTACAGATCTAATGAGAAGAATGAAATACTTTTTTTAAGAAGAGGATTTTACATAATTGGGATTCAAGTGAATATTCTTATCACCAAATTGATCTGCAAATGTTTATCTGTAAAGACAATTCTTAACTTGTAGGATCAGGCCTGGGGCCAAATTACCCACGGACCCTTGGTCTAAAGCCTCAGGCCTACAATTGAGAGAATGGCCAGACTGTAGTTAAGTGGGAAGAAGTTGGCTTTACCCCAGGGCACGTAGTAATGGTTGGGGATATTTTTGGTTGTCACAACTGGAGACCAGGGGATTGTGACTGACATCTGATGGGTAAAAGCCAGTATGGGTACCAAACATTCTACACTGCATGGAACAACTCCCTACAACAGCGATTTTCAACCTTTTCCATCTCATAGCATACCTAAACTAATTACTAAAATTCTGTGGCACACCGAAAAATGTATTAGATATTTTGCTGATCTGATAAAGAAAATAGGTGTTATTTTAATTTATTTACAAAATAATAATTATACTGATTACCTACCATTTTTGTTACAAAGAGATTTTTATAAAAATCAGGTACCTATATTTGTATAATAACAATTTTTGGTACCAAGAATGAATCTATCAGATGCAATCTTATTCTGCGCTCTGACCAATAAGATGCAACTCGATTATATATGACCTATATATTTAGGGTTCAAGACAGGGCATTCACACCAGATGGCTATTGTTCTGCTGGCTTTCCTCATATTTCTATTTGACAATCTAAGGAAAAAGAGGTCAGTGCCCCTGACTAAAGAGTCAGGTATTGCATGTTTTAAAAATTCTCGCAGCACACCAGCTGAAAATCACTGCCCTGCAACAAAGAACGAGCCAAAATGTCAGCGGGGCTGAGGCTGAGAAAGCCTTGCCCAGATAACCCTCTGTGGCTCCCTGCATGTCTGTGATGGACCTTTTCACCTCCTGTAATATTCCTGACCCTTGCAGGCAGGCGCCCAGTCTCATTCCTACAGCCATTTTCCAATTCAGATTTAAGGAGGATAACTTTAAAGGTCACGCAAAGAGATCTGCAAGAAGCAAGCCTTCTCTTTCTGGAGTTTTCCAATCTTGATCGCCGAGACAAAGTTCACGTCAACACTAATTCTGTTTCATCTCAGAGCTGTCCGCACAGAGGAAGCCTAGAGCCTATTCTCCCAGACACAGCCTCGTGCGATCAGACGTATGTCACGTGGAGGAAAGCACCAAACAAGCTGCTCAATAGGATCTTTGGCAAAGGACAATGCCCTCGGGTGTCCTAGGATGGGGAGAACCCTAAATGACCACATTAGGGAATCACGAAGCTTTTTGGTTTAGGAGACTTCTACTGATTCTAGTTGTAACAGTAAAAAAAATACAGTGGTACCTCGATATATGAGTTTAATTCGTTCTGTAACCTTGAGGCGTGGGAAACGATGAGATGCTTGAGTCGAGGTAAACTGGTGTGTCATGTGCAGCCGGCTGATCTGTGCGATTACTCCTATCTCAAATGTTGCTCGTATTTCAAAGCAAAAATCGCTCGTATCTCAAAAACCTCGTATGTTCGGGCACTCGTAACTCGAGGTACCACTGTAACTCATGTTTCCCTACCTCCCATTCCTGACTTTAAAAATGACACATCAAAGCTAAGACATTCATGGAGACCCCATTTAAATAAAAGGTAAAGATAGCTCCCCTTCTTGGTGGTGTGGTCCAAGTTCATAAAAAAATTAGGTTATAAAATCACATTTTCTGAATCAGGTAATGGTTGGCACTCCTCAGAATCCTGAATTTAGGTGGCCTTTGTTGGGAATAGAGGAAAAGAAAATAGGAAATGTTAGCTAATGTTTAATGAGGATTTATTATGCGCTAGGCACGGCCCAGGTGTTCTGCTCTATTCCATTTCATCCTTACAACAAGCTTGTGAGACAGGTGCCTTTATCCTCATTTTACAGATGAGAAAACTGAGGCTCAGAAAGGTGAATTAAGTGGAAAGAGCAAATATTAGAATTCAGGTGTATGGGGCTTCAGACTTGCACTCTAAACATTATTGAGTCACTAAGGCTTGAGGATACATGGAACCATATCAATTAGAAACAAAAATTCATAGAAAGCCTAGGTCTTCTAATAATCAGTGGTTAGGGGTTAGTTCACAGAACACCCAGAAGTGGGTACACCCTCCCCCGATGCGCAGTTCCCAGGATGCTGGAGAGTTTGGTGAGGTTGATTTGTGTGTGCGGTGTCACTCCACAGCCTTCCCACCCACCTGGGTGAGCTGCAATGCACAGGGTAGGTAAAGAGGCTGCCTATGAGAAAAACATCCGAGTCTGGGGAGTTTCTCAAGTTTGCAAAAGCAACTATTCATGTTATCATATCGTTTCTTATTTTATCAAAAGAAAAGACAATTTATTCTTTTTCATACTGCAAACCATAGAAAGTAAAATCTTGACTGCAGAATATACTCAGAAGATAGAATAATAATTCTCAAGGGAGAAAATTGACTATCAAAAATTCTGGCCTATGGTCAAAAAAGGCACGTGGGCTGTACAAGGGGGAGGAGTCCTTGGACTGCTACTCTATTGGGTCACAAACTGGTCCCCCCATATGGACCACAGGGAGACGGAAGGAGGAAGCAGGCTGCTGCAGATGGGCAGGTGGCAGGTTTAGCAAGCAAGAAAGTTACACAGGAGACTTGTCCTGGGCACCGTGAGACGAGTAGGTCTCCGCACCCACTCTCCAGGATCTTAAAAGTTCACACAGAGGCCAGGACTGTGTAACTGAGTTCAGTCACATACACAGTCCAGATGGTCTCAACAACGCATGCCCTCTCGAGGCTGAGTCCTTGAAAACAGCTGTTTGTCAGCAATTGCACGCGGGACATATATCCCAAGGACCAGGGGATGGGCTGAGAAGCCTCTCATTGCCTGGGTCCAACTCAAGGTCAACCGGAAGTCCCCTCCTCTCTATGACCTTCTCTAACGCCCTCCCAGATCAAATCCTTCCTTTAATTAGTGCAAATTCTATAGAGCAGAGACATGTAGAGGAGAGAGAGAGAGAGGAAAGGCAGACAGCAGGGTGAAGAGGAAAGGAGATAAGAGGAGGGAAAAGGAAAGATTCTCTAAATGTTTACTCCTCAGAGGAAGCTCCTATCAAATGACAGTCTCAGATGGGAGACACGTTTTCTCAGGCACAATTCAGAGCAAATCCCACATGTGAAAGGGGAGATGCACCTTATGTCCAGCCAGAATAATCATGCTTGAAGCTGGATCAAGAGGCTGGTAGAGCATCAAGCCCTGCAATGGTGCTTGGTGCCCACTGGTATCTGCACTCCTGCTGCCCCCAATCCATCCATCAATCAGTCAATCAAAGACCCAACTATCAGTCCTCCTCTCCCCCAACACTCACATGTGCAGACAGACATCTTCCAAAGAGAAATCCTGAGACGTTTCCAAGGAATCTTATCTTGCCAGCATTCCGTGTTCAGAGAACAAACAATGTCATGTACCTGAAAAAACATACAGAAGTGTATACACACACACACGTGTCAATCCTTTTAAAATAGACTTGAATGAAGAGTTGAAACCTGTTTGTTGTATTGAATATTGGCCATTCAATAGTCATTCATTTTCCGACCATAATGCATTTTGTTAAAGCAGGATCTGACCAATAATAAAAATAACTACTATTTCTTTTACCTGAACTGGATAGTATTTATTAGCTAAGCCCTCAGCATGCAGTGTCTCAATATAATCCTTACAACAATCTGGTGTAATAGTATCATTCTTACTTTGCAAAAGTAAAAAGGAAGGAAGGGGAGAGAGGGGGAGAGATGGACAGAGTACAGAGGGAGGAGGAAGGAAAACCTGAGGCTCAGAGAGAGCAAGCAGTTTGAACCCTGGAACAGGGAGGCTAAATTAAAGGTCTTACTTCATGGGAGGCAAATCTCATTTCATCCTGGCAAAGCATTATAATGTAAGGAAAATTCCTTTAGACATCCAGCTTCCAACAAAAAAGTGGCACATGAATATGCAAAGATCCTCTGGCCTAAAAAATTCACTCCTCAACAAGAAATAATAAAACACAACAAAGCAAGAATTACAATTCTGAGAAGGAAAATTATAAATTAGGAACACACAATTGCATTCCTGCCTTTTCTCATAGAAAGCTGACAGGGGAAACATAGTTATATGAAAGCTCTAACAAAATATATGCCATTTATTTTTGTCTAAAAGACTGTTTGGAGGTGTATTTCAGGTGACTTAGAGATAACTCCAAATTAAAACAGTTACGAATGATGGTATCAATCAGGGTATCAGTGAGCTGGTCTATTGGCTGGTGGAATTCCCAACAAACATAATAACCAATTTTCTACAAGAGTCCTGAGAAATCTCTCCTAAGTAAAACACGCTTGATTCTACTGGAAACACTAATTAGTCTGGACAAACATGTGGAAAGCTAACATGCTGCCTAGCTGGTGTGGCTCAGTGGTGGTTGAGTGTCAATCTCTGAACCAGGAAGTCACAGTTCCACTCCTGGTCAGGGTACATGCCCAGGTTGTGGGCTGGACCCCCTGTAGGGGGCATGCAGGAGACAGCTAATTGGTGATTCTCTCTCATCATTGATGTTTCTAACTCTCTCTCTTGTCTTTTCTCTCTGAAATCAATAAAAACATACTTAAAAAAAAGAAAAAGCTAATACGTTCAATTATAATTATATCTGGATGAAACCTACTAGGAAAAATATTGCTTAGATTAATACAACAAAAGCCTTGTAATTAGGCAGGAGATATTTCTCTGGAAATGACCTTCCCTCAGGCAGGCTTTTCATCAGGTTCTGAAATGTAATTAAATATTTTTTAAATGTGCAAAACAGAAGAAAATACACAAAAATAGCCAGGTCATCTTTGAGTAAAGAGATGATGAGGCCCTGGCTAGGTGGCTCAGATGGGAGGAGCATCATCCCGTGTACCAAAAGGTTGCAGGTTTGATTCCTGGTCAGGGCATGTATGAGAAGCAACCAACTGGTGTTTCTCTCTCACATCAATGTTACTCTCTCTCTCCATTCCTCTCTTTAAAATCAATTTTAAAAAACAAAAATGTATCCTCAAGTGAGGATTGTTTTTTTTTAAAAAAAGGCACAATGAGAATATGTATTTCTTTTCCATATTTCTGTATTTTCCAAAATTTATTTAATAAACATGTACCATTTTAATGAAAAACATTTAAATTATTGAAATACAAAACAAGATTTAGGTTCTGAGATTCTTCTAAAATTCTGAGATTTTAATGTACTAATTTCAAAATATAAAGTGATCTGATTAGAAAGCAGTGATGTATTCCCTTTATGTCAGTGGTTCTCAACCTTCCTAATGCCGGGACCCTTTAATACAGTTCCTCATGTTGTGGTGACCCCCAACCATAAAATTATTTTCTTTGCTACTTCCTAACAGTAATTTTGCTACTGTTGTGAATCGTAATGTAAATATCTGTGTTTTCTGATGGTCTTAGGCGACCCCTGTGATGGGATTGAGGGACCCTCAAAGGGGTCACGACCCACAGGTTGAGAACCACTGCTTTAAGTGGACCCAAATCATACATTTCAAAGCATAGCAGAGTTTAATTTAATTTCATTCGATGAACGAAGATAAAATAACATACCTTTGGGGCAAAACTTTTATTTAAACATATTTCAACTATCAGTGATAATAGAAAAGGAAATATTTATTAGTCTGAGTAAAAGAAAGAGAATTCTTTCAAGTTCCTAATGAAAGAACTTTTTTGAGGAGAATTAGCTAAAGGGAAAAAATCAGAGAGGAAGAGAAGAGTAAATTATTTAGTGGCTCTCCTGCAGTGCCTTCTAAACTTTAGCTATGCAGCATAAGATGCCTAAATGAGCTAAATTTTGCAGCACATTTCCATTTAGAATTACATTGTAGGTTTCAAAATGCCCTTGTTCTGTGTGCACATTAACACATGTGAGAAGGTAGTCAGATACAATGTTAACCTTAATCATATAACCAGAGTTCTCTTTATGGGGTACATGTGTTTCTAGAGAGATGTGTGCAAATCAAATTATACTTGAAATGCACTTGGGAGTTCATGCTATAGATAATATGAAAACACCTACTGAATTATTTACCTGGCAAGCTTCAATGTTTTTCATATTTGCTTTCTCCCAAAGCAACATGTTTGGACAATATATACAGAAACCATTGACACACATCTATAATAATAAAAGTATAGTATGCTAACTAGACAGCCGTATGACCTTCCAGACAAAGCTAAGAAAGTGGGGGCTGAGGCAGAGATGATGAGGAGTGATCAGGCAGGCAGGTAAGCATTTAGGGGCAATGAAGCAGGCAGGCAGAGTGGTTAGGGGCAATCAGGCAGGCAGGTGAGTGGTTAGGAATCAGTGGTCCCAGATTGGGAGAGAGCACAGGCTGGGCTGAGGGACCCTCCCTTTCTGTGCATGAATTTCATGCACCAGGCCTCTAGTATTACTTTTAATGAAAGTTAGAATTTTCAATTTGAGAGCAAAAGTTGACTCATAAGAACAATCTGAGCAGAACTACAACAAAATGTATACCCCATCCCAATAGAAATAGCCAATATTTAATTCTGTTTCCCATACCACACATTTTTAGCACCTGACTCATTTAAAACTGAATTTTGCCCCTTCTTTTACTTGAT
This sequence comes from Lasiurus borealis, assembly GCA_004026805.1. NCBI lineage: Eukaryota > Metazoa > Chordata > Mammalia > Chiroptera > Vespertilionidae > Lasiurus > Lasiurus borealis. Next base: position 67,838 of record PVJN01005397.1, on the reverse strand, counting down.
GGTATCTCTAAGCCAATTGGCACTATTCGGAGCTGTCTGATATCCAGATAGCTCTAAAAGGGTAATTATTTTCAGACCACTCATGTGTTTTTAAATATTTTATCTAGAATTCAGAATATAATTTTACTTGCATGTTTGACATTTTGTTAGGGAAAATATGAATGCTTCCAAACAATGATAATATCAACTGTGATCATAGCAAATTAGAATCACATCCTTGGTCTTCTCCCCTCGGGTTGTTTTGGGACCCAAACAAACTCAGCTTCAGAACTGCATTGCAATAATTAATCTGCCGTGAAAAATTGGAGGGGACAAAGGTACCTCAAGTTACCTGAACCAGAAAGATTGTTCTCCCCGTTCAGCTAAGGACTGTCACCCTGCCAGGGTACACTGGGGGATGCAAGAGCCCTAAAGATGTAGCTCTTAGCTTGGAGAGAATCTCCCCTCACCCCTCAGGGTTACAAATCTACACTCGAGATGTCCACTGGAGCCTTTAGGGTAGCAACTGTCTTGGGACAGATAACATGACACAGTGTATTAGTGGGAAGAGAACGCTAATCTTATATTAATAACAACAGCTGCTATTTATTATGTCCCTCTTTGGGGTGCCTCTGGGCTAGGCTTTCTGCATGTTTTACCTCATTCATTATTCACAGCGCTCTTCTAAAGAAGCTATTACTACCTCCATTTTACTCATAAGAAAACAAGAGCTAAGTTAAAGTGGTGGACCCGAGCTCACACAAGTAGTGAGTGGCAGAAGGGAGTTTCTCTCAATCCATATCTGAGTCTTATACCCTAGGTTTTTCCCAACATGCCAAGCGCCAGATGAATGGTCAAGAATTTGTGCCAATGATTGTAGGCAGCCTCAAATATGGCCCCAGTGATGCCAATTCCTGTGTTCACACTGCACGGGGCTTGGGATCTCTGTGAGCAGTCACACATGGCAGAAGTGATGCCTTTGAGATTATGTTATAGATTTCCCTCTTAGGTTCTCTCTCTGACTCTCTCCTTTGCTCTTGGGGAAGCAAGGTTTCACATTGTAGATAACCGTCTACGGAAGCCCACTGGCGAGGAATTGAGGCCTTGGGCTAATTGTGGGGGGAAGACGGGGGGAGGACTAAAATATGCCAGCAATCACCTGAGTGAGCTTGGAAGTAGATTCTCCAACCCCAGAGAGTCCTGGAGATCACTGTCTGCCCGGACAACAGCTTGACTACAACCTCAGGAAAGAGCCTGAGACAGAACCAAACATCTAAGCCACTGCCCTCCAGATAGTTTGGTTCAGTGGATAGAGCGTGGACCTGTGGACGGAAGGGACCCGGTTCAAGGGCATATACCTCGGTTGCAGGCTCGATCCCCATTCCTGGATGGGGAACATGTGGGAGGCAACCAATCTATGTGTCTCTCTCACATAAATGTTTCTCTCTCTCTCTGTCTCTCCCTCCTTTCCACTCACTAAATATCCATGGGAAAATACCCCAAGGTGAGGAATAACAACAACAAAATAAATAACATGCATTATCATTACAAAAATAATAATAAGCTACAAAATAAATAAATAACATGCATTATCATTACAAAAATAATAAGCTACAAAATAAATAAATAACATGCATTATCATTACAAAAATAATAATAAGCTACAAAATAAATAAATAACATGCATTATCATTACAATAATAATAATCTACAAAATAAATAACATGTATTATCACTACAAAAATGATAATAAGCTACAAAATAAATAAATAACATGCATCATCATTACAAAAATAATAATAAGCTACCCTCAAATTCCTGACCTGCAGCAGCTGTGTGACATGATTGTTGTTAAGCTGCTAAGTTTGGGGATAATTTATTACCCACATCACTGATACACCAATGTCCATGAACTTTCATAAAAATGATGAAGGTTTATAATTAGTTTCCTAGAGTGCTACATATGCAGAGCTTCCTATGGGAGAAATTTTTAATGAGAATATCATATCCTCAGCCCTCAGGTAACTTTGAGCTAAAAGGACAAAAAAGCACACCAGGAGGCAGATCACACATATTTTCAAAAACATTTCTATGATTCTCTCTTGGGTTTTGCTGTGTACAGTATCTTTTCCCTAGCTAGCCAAAATTATCTAACCATGTACTTTGGGGATGTTAGGATTATTACAGAAGGGCTACAAAGACAAAGAGAGGATTATAATTAAGCTTCCTAGATTCAAAATAGCATTTTCTTACAAGATAATTGGTTATAAGCCAGACATTGTTGAGAAAGAAACAGCTTCTACATTTTTTTAGTTCCTATTTAACATCTCAAGAGCTAATCCTGGCATATGAAATCACAGACTTTCTTCTATACTGTAGAGAACATAGCTTTCTTTTAAAAAATATATTTTTACTGATTTTAGAGAGAGAGGAAGGGAGAGGAATAGAAAGATAGAAGCATAGATGAGAGAGACACATCAATCAGCTGTGTCCTGCACACCCCCCACCAGGAATGAAGCCTATAACTGGGAATCAAACCAGGGACTTCGTGGTTCATGGGTCAACACTCAACCACTGAGCCACACCAGCCAGGCTGAGAATATAGCCTTCTATCTATGATGGCTGCCCCGGGACAAAAGGAAGATATGACCTAGAAGAAGTAAAAGAGAATGTAATCTGTGGTGGACTCTGTGTCCCCAAACCTCCTCGGGCTATCAGCTTTCTTCAGGAAATGCCACTGCAAAAGAGCCACCTTGCCCAGTCTATGCCTCTTTGCAAGGCACCTCCATCTAACAGCTGGTCAGTGCAGGGCAGTATACAGTCCTGGTCCACTTGCCCCAACTCTGGATCCTCTATGGCCTCATGGTGTTCCATTATATGGACTTAACCTGATTTATATCACAGTTTCCTGTTAATGGAAATCCCAACATTCAGCTATTAATAGCAATGCTGCCATTTTTGCCCTTATACACTCACTATTGCACACCTTTCAGCGCACCTCTCTGATATTTCTAGAAGACAAAGGATACTTCCAGTTTGAAAGTATTTGGGGACGTTGTCCTTTGTGAAAGTTGCAGTGATTGACATTCCTGCCAGAGACGTGTTTCCCCAGACACCGGTGAGCTCAGCACTCTGTCAAGCATTTTGAATTGAGGCTAATCCTGGGAGGTGGAGACGGGGGTGAAGAGCCTGCTTCCTGTGATTTCCTGACAGGTAAGGGGGACCCCGTGGCTCTCTCTACCTGTGTGTCCATTCTCTTCCCAGGAAGGGAAAGCCACTGATCAGATCAGAAAATGTAGGATGGAGAGGGCTGTCTCCCTCCTTCACACAGTGATGGAGCTGGACGGCTGCATTGCGGGGGTCAGGCTGTGGCCTGATTGTCTCTGACACCGACTGAACCTCATCTTACCAATTACCCTTCTCCGTAACGAGCAGGCTATTGCGGCCACCATCTGCTCTTCCCTTATTTTATTTCTCAACTTATTCACAGCTCAGTCGGAGAAGAAGGTCAGAGACCCAAGTAGGCGGCTCACAGTTAAGAGAGATCTTCCTATTTCCTAGAAATGTACTTCTCAACTAGGAAACACTACCAAAAGATAGTTATCCACCCAAGCAATGTTTCTTCTGCAAGTGGGTCATCTGTTCTCCAAATCCTTGGTAACGTGGGAGTGAGGGGATTACTTAAAACACAGACTCTGGGCACAACCCAGAATTTCAGAACTAGAGTTATTGGGAGTGGGGATGGTGAAAATGAGGGCAGGAGGTGAGGCTCAGGGGTTTGCGTATTATAACCAGCTTCTCTATTTTATATATTTTATTGATTTTTTTACAGAGAGAAAGGGAGAGGGATAAAGAGATGGAAACATGGATGAGAGGAAAACATCGATCAGCTGCCTCTTGCACGCCCTCTAGTGGGGATGTGCCTGCAACCAAGGTACATGCCCTTGACCAAAATCGAACCTGGGACCCTTCAGTCCGCAGGCCAATGCTCTATCCACAGAGCCAAACCAGTTTTGGCTCTCTGGGTGATTTTAAAGAACAGTTAAGTTTAGAAAGCATCAAGCTAAAGAGTCATTATTATACCTAAGAAAATAAAACCCTGAGTAGCTTGCATGATTAAGGCGACCAAAGTCAACACGGCAAGTGAAAGAGGCTAAAGAAACTACAGCTCAGGAGAGAAAACTTGAGAACTGGCAAGTGCTAGCAAGAAATAACAGGGAAGAAATATTCATGAGGCTATTAAAGAAACAGATAAGTAGCTATCTCCTATTAGGGATGGTGCTTCAAAGCTGAGTGGCTTCAAAGGAGAGGGATGAATAGGACCAATGAAAGCTGTGGGTTTCAATTATTTATTGACATGGTGAAAAAGAAAATGTGGGGGATTCAGTGCCTTCAGTATATTCTAAATAAACTGCTCCTGCCCGGCTAGCCCAGTGATCGGCAAACTCATTAGTCAACAGAGCCAAATAGCAACAGGACAACAATTGAAATGTCTTTGGAGAGCCCAATTTTTTAACCTTAAACTTCTTCTAACACCACTTCTTCAAAATAGACTCACCCAGGCCGTGGTATTTTGTGGAAGAGCCACACTCAAGGGGCCAAAGAGCTGCCATGTGGCTCAAAAACCACAGTTTACCGACTACTGGGCTAGACTAATTAGTAAATTAAAAGACTGGGTGTTAATTAGTCGTCTTTATACTGCTTTACCTAGCCACAGTACAACCAAGGGATGATTATCTCTTTCTTGTTAATTGGCTATTAACAGCGGGAAGTAATTGCCTTGGAAATTAATCCCTGGAAAGTACTTAAGGTCTAATGTTGAGAAATGTATCTGTGCACATGTTTGCATATGAGCGAGGGTATAGCTAAAAGATGCTGCGACTTCCTCATACTAAAAGGCTTCAGTCTTTCTCATCTAATTGCTCACATTCATTCTTCTGAAACCAGGTGAGAACTGCTCCAGGGTCAGAGAAGTTTCCAGGTAGGACCACACCATGGTCACAGTTACGTGTTTAACCCCATTTAGTTGATTAGTTACTTAAGTCTACTGTTTGCATTTACATTAGAAGGTTCATGACTGGCTTGTATTGAGGGGAAAGATACATAGGCACTCATTCATCTTAATGCTCACTTCGATGAGATTATGCAGATCTAGATACCCACACTTTTAACCACATGGTGCCATTTTCAGGAGGTTCCATGATGCCACTTCCCCGTCTAGACCTATTTCTCAGAAGCTATCACTAGTTCCAGTTTTGCCTGATCTTGAACTTGATATAAATAAAGTCATGCAATATGTATTCTTTCATGTCTAATTGCTTCTATCTGTAAGACTATGACTACTTTTTAGTAAGTTCTTTTGGAGATACAGCCAAAGAAGAGTTAGCAATTCCATGGGAAATAGGACTAAAGCAGGGAAGCTCATACTTTGTTTTGGGGACCTTGGGCTCTGAGAAGCATGTATATGGTGACTCCTGGGAGCAGGGTGGGGGGACAGTGGTGCTGTCCTGGCTGAGTGTCTGGTAGTTGAGGGGGATAGTGAGACTGGCCTGACAGTTGAATCCTTGCCTCTGCTAAGACCCGATGTCATTGGTGAATCCCTAAAAACAGGACGCATGGTTTTGCCTTCAGAGCTGCCTTGGAAATCCCTGACATTCCCCACAACTATGTCTCAAACCTTAGTGAGCATCAGAATCACCCCTGAAAAGTGGAGAAACCACAGATTGTGGGGTCCAAGTCCTAGAGTGTTTGATTCCATGGATCAGATGCTTACATTTCTGACAAGCTCTCCTGGTAATGCTGGAGACTATGTTTAAAGACCCATGGCTCTACGGCAGCAAACTGCACATGCGGCTCTTTGGCCCCTTGAGTGTAGCTCTTCCACAAAATACCACAGCCTGGATGGGTCTGTTTTGAAGAAGTGGCGTTAGAAGAAGTTTAAGGTTAAAAAACTGGGCTCTCAAAAGACATTTCAATCGTTGTCCTGTTGCTATTTGGCTCTGTTGACTAATGAGTTTGCCAACCTCTGCTCTAGGGCATCACTCCGGACAGAGGAAACTTACTTATGTTCGCAAAGACTTACAGGACATTTGGTCCTGTCCAAAACACCCAACAAGTTATGTGGCACGCCAAAAGGTCCTGGATATTTGGTTCTGGCCAAACTATTCATCCTTAGAAAATGTCCCTGGTATTAAAGAGCCTTGATGTTTATGGCTATTTTTTGTTTGCAGAATACAGAAAAATATATCATGTTTTATTGGATCAGTACTGGTATTGTGACTGTATTGTCAATAATAACCCTCCTTGCCTTGGTAGACTAGCTTGTAATGGAGCACAGGGTTAGAGAGATGGCTCAGGGTTCGAATCATGTGCAAGAGCAGGTCTTACATTGACTATGAACCAAATGTCACTGCAGATGTTTTGACGGGGCCAAATATCAAGAACCTTTTGGCATGGACCAAATGTCTCAGTTGACATTTCTGACAGGACCAAATGTCCGCTCATCTACTGGAGCTCTCATCTAGCTTAGTAAGCTCACTCTTAAGGGTAAACAAAGCCAGACAGTATTCAAAGCCATGAAAACAGATTTCATTTAGTAGCTACTGAAGAGGGGAGAGAAAGGAGCTTCATTCTGATTTGCACAGAGGCAACTGGGTATTTTAAAGAGAGAATGAGGGAGTAGGGAGAGGCAGCTTGTAGGGGCTCAATAGAGTCAGAAAACCAAAGAATTACAAAAAGCTGGTCAGCATGCATATTGTTAGGCCAGTTGTGTCTGCTAGCTGGCAATTATTTTAGGATTATGTCCTCCCACAGAGGATGAGACAGAGGCCCAATCCTCCCTCATGATTTTAGTGATAATAAATGGCTTCCAGGTCCTTGAGAAAGACACTCCTGTGTTGTAGAAGATGCATGCATATCACAAAGGGACAGGGGAAGGAGTCACAGTTGTAAGTAAATGTGGTCTAAAACGGGAAGTCAGGGCCTATCACCAGGTCCTGGCTGGCCACATGGTCCCTGTTGCCATGTAGCATGAAAGCTGCCATAGACAATATGTAAATAAATACCCTGGACTATATTTCAATAAAGCGTTATTTTGCAAAACAAGATGGCAGGCTAGAGTTAGCCCAAAGGCTACAGTTCGCCCACCTCTGATGTATAGGATAGGGATAATGATATTAACAACTTGGATATGTATTGCTACTTAATGAAACCGAAAGCAGAATGGCTTCAAATAATATAAATTATTTTTTACAATTCAATGAAATTCAGAAATTCAGTCTGGGCTCAAACTGGCAGTTCTTCTCCTCCAGGTGGCCTCAGCTGAGATCACTCAGCTGCATTCAGCTGCCAGCTAGACTGGGAGAGGGGTGTGGGACATATCACCTCTAGCCTAGTGTCCCTCCATGTGGCCAGTCTCTCTCTCCACTGGTATCTCGTCACTCATTTGTCCAGCCTGAGTTTCTTTTTTTATTTTATATATTTTTATTGAGAGGAAGGGAGAGGGAGAGAGATAGAAATATCAGTGATGAAAGAGAATCATTGATCGGCTGCCTCCTGCACACCCTCTACTAAGGATCAAGCTGCAACCCAGGCATGTGCCCTGACCAGGAATCAAACCATGACCTCCGGGTTCATAGGTCAACACTCAACCCTTGAGCCATGCCAGCTGGGCACAGCCTGAGCTTCTTGGCATGGTGACTGGCTTCCCCAGAAAGAACTGGACACTGAAAGCTTCCTACAGGACAAGGCCTGGAAATGGCACAGCTTTGTTCTGCCACATTCTCTTTGCCAAAGCAAGTCACAAGGCCATATTATGCTCAAGAGCAGGAATAAGAGCCACATATGTGTGAGAGGGGGAAAGAGTTTCTGGCAGCCATCTTTTGAGAGGGTGCAGCTGGCTGAGAGGTTAAAAGGAGCTCATAAGAGGCATAATCCTTAGAACACAGAATGGGTCAGTACCACTCCACTAACATGGCAGCGTCCCAGTTGTGGGCAGACTCCCGAGCCACCCTTATTCTTGCCAAAATGACAGCAGCAATTTCTGGTCTCCCTGCTTCCACATTGTCTCTACTCTCCCAACTGTGTCTGTGAAAAATCAAGTCAGATGATGTCACCCTCACTTCAAACCTTCCAGTGGCCTCCCTGATACTTAAAATGAAGAGCAAACTTCTTTGCTTGGCCCTGATTTCACCCTGGTCCTCTCCACCGCCTCGTTTCCTCTACTCTTCCTATCACTCACCTACTCTGGCTGCACTGATCTCTACAGGTCCATGAAATGACAAGCATGCTCCTGGCTTTTGCACTTGCTGTGTCCCTTTTGGAGGGGGTGTTATTTATTCACAAATACAGGTGGCTCAATCCCTTAACTCTCTCAGCTGTCCAAATATTACCTCATCAGAGGAGCCTTCCTAGCCTATTCTAGATATGTAAAAGGCCATCACTCTCCAGCCACTTAACCGTGGGTTACTTTTTATCACAGTTATTATCACTTCCTGACCTAATATGTTTGTATTAATTGATTTGTTATTGTCTCTCTCACTTGCAATAAACTTCAGGTGGACAGGGATTCTGTGTGTTCACCTTTGAACCTTTAGCACAGTGGTTCTCAACATGTGGGTCGAGATCCCTTTGGGAGTCAAATGACCCTTTCACAAGGGTCACCTAAGACGATTGGAAAATGCAGATATTTACATCACAATGCATAACAGTAGCAAAATTTCATGGTTGGGGGTCACCACCACATGAGGAACTGTATGCAAGGATCAAGGCCTTAGGAAGGTTGAGAACCACTGCTTTAGCACCTAGTGATTAGCATGTAGAATGAGTTCAATACATGTCTGAGTCAGGGAGGAAAGGAAGGATGGGAGGGAGGAGGAAGGACGAAGGAGGCTTCGAACGTGTGACCACCGCCTCAGGTTCCACATCAGTTGCTTACCTAGATTTCTAGAAACTTGCCTACAGAATGTGGTGATTTTCACCGGGCAGTTTCCCCCCCATCTCCTGGTAGGGTATGATTCATTTACAGACATCTTCTTTATGGGGCTGCAAAGTCTGCTTCGCTTCGACCCCAGGCGGGCCTGTGAGAACTGAATGTATTCTTAAAAGCTACTCTGTGCCAGTTCCACCAAATGCAGTGTTTCAAAGAGTACTTCTGGCCACTTGTCTTGTTTTTCCTTTTCTAGGATTAGTTATGGTCAAGATGAAAGCAATCTGCTAATAAATCTTTTCAAAGGCACTTTAATTGAGATGCTTGTGTTCAGATTTTTTAGCCTCAAAACAAAATGCTCAAGGGAAGTCATGTTGGAGGAGCTGAAAGAAGATCTAGGGCTTTGTTTTTAATAAACACGCTGCCAACAGCCAGGCAGTGGTGAAATGAAGATTTTTGTTTAACAAAGTGGGAGACAGAGAGAAGGCTAAGAGCATGATTTGGGTATCGAGCAGAACTTGAATTCTAGCCTCAGTATTTCCAAGGTCTGGGGCCTTAACTCTGTTGCTTCAACTTCGTTTTTCAACATATAAAACAGGGATCATAACTGTCTATCTCATAGGATGTAAACAAGTTCATGAATATTGAAAGGAAATGAACTCCCCTCCATCTTGTCCTATAGGGCTGGCACCCCTGCCTAAACCCTCTCTCTTTTCTGGGAGTGGCCACAGGTGTGCCAGCAATGTCTAGCTTCCCTGACTACCACCCGAATGGACCAATGAAGCTCCAGGAACACAGTGAGGGTCCTAATTATGCTAACCCACAGAAAGACCCTAATTTAAGTGACCAATCTCTGTAACCCTCATCACTTTCCTAAGCCTCCCAATTATCCTACCCCATAAAACTCATTGTTCCCGCCCCGGCTCGCTCTCTCATTTCACTGCTACACCAGAAAGAGGCTGAGAGCCAAACCCAGGTTTGAATAAAGACTCTTTGCTTTTGCATCGGAAAAGGCTCCTTAGTGGTGGATTATTGGGGACCCGAATTCTGGGCATAACAATATGAAATACTAAGCACAGTGCCCATTAGTATTTAAGGTCTAAGTAACATGGTGCCACATTACTATTGTAAGAACCAGATCATCTAAAACCTTAAGGTGATGTTTTTCTAATAAACTTCATGCTCCATGTTTAGGATAAGAGAGCAGGTTTCCAACCAATAGATGAATGGGAAGGCAATGCAGGGAAAAGTTGCTGGAACCATCCAAAACTGGGAGGATGTGTAAGTATGAATGAAACCATTGTGGAAAGAACCAGCTCCTTCACAACACAGCATGGCATTGCTACCAGGCAAGGAAGTGACAGAACTGAGGGAAATTGGGGAAAGATCCTTTTGACAGAGAATCTCACAGAGGTCCCTGAAACCAGAGACCACAGCATTCCCACCCTCCCCGGGAGCCATGACCATCCCTGATCTGAAGCTTTGTGAACAGAAGACAAACGTAGCAGACAGTGTCAAAGTCAGAAAATCAAGACTCTGAGAACTTGGGCCAAGCTTTAACTTTCCAAGGGGACCATCTATCACAGCTCATGGGAAACATTGGGCCAATGACTTACTCTTACAGAAGCCGGCCTGAGATGAGAGGAAACAAGGCGTTCTCTCGTTCTTGAACCCAAAACAGGCCTTTTTACATCTCAAAACAAAGCCTTATCTAAGTTGATGGGCAAAGAAGCTGGCGATACACAGGGCCTTTTCTTTTCCACATTAGCTCCGAGTTCTCCAAGGAGGCTCTCTCTACCAACGTGCAAGAGGAAAATCTCCATTATCTTTGTCTCTGAGCGTAAAGTTCCTGACTTCTCTTTTAAACTGTTGATTCACTGTAATGATGAGTTCAAACACCCTCAGGCAAACAGGAAATAAGGTTATATCGTCAGGGTTTTAAATTGCTATTTGCCCCCTAGAGCCATGGCCAGTTAACTGTGGCTCTTTGGCCCCTTGAGTGTGGCTCTTCTACAAAATACCATGGCCTCAATGAGTCTATTTTGAAGAAGTGGAATTAGAAGTTTAAGTTTAAAAAAATTGGCTCTCAAAAGAAATTTCAATCATTGTCCTGTTGATATTTGGCTCTGTTGACTAATGAGTTTGCCGACCGCTGCCCTAGAGCAATAAGTACACAGCAAGGGACTCCAGTAAGAGCATGAACATGGCAAAGCACTCTAAACCAGAGTCAGAGAACACCCTTCATTTTCTAGCAACATACTCACAATTGAGCCTTTGAAAGTACACAGCCCTGAATCTTCTAGAGTAATTCTAATTTTTTCTTTTTACTTTTCAATGAAGATTTTTTTAAGTGACTGCTAAATATAGAAATTTATGCCTTTTACATAAATAGCAATAAAAAAGCAGTCCTTTGTAAAGACTATAAGACCAAATAAAGGCTAGGGTGGGGGGTCACTTCTCTCAAGGCCAAGACAGTGGGTCGAAAATGAATGAACCAGGCCTGAAAGCATGGTTTCACTCCCTCTTGGTAGAGGTGGCTATTCCAGGCTAAAAACCAGGGGCTGCATCCAGGTCACCATTAGTAAACACAACACATGAGGCTAAATTATAGATGGTGGGGACTTGAGTGTCAGGCCAAAGAGTCCAGGCTGGCCAGCAGGGATGCCTATGAAGGGCTTGAGGAGGAGTGTGATAGCAAGACCTCCATGTCAGTAACCACACCAATTGCTACCATTCATGAGTTCTTACTATTTCTCAGCCCTGTGCTATATCATAGCATTAAACTCCATAGCAACATTCCGAGCTGGATGCTCTCATTGTCCCCAAATTTAAAGAAGAAATAAACTAAAGCAAATTGTTTAATTTGCCTAAGGTCATACAACTGGTTAGAGGTGACCCACATCTCTCTGACTCCCCTCCCAGGTTCTTAACCACACACCCATTACCAAGAGAATCTCACAGAGGTTTCTGAAACCAGAGACCACAGCATTCCCACCCTCCCCAAGAGCCATGACCATCCCTCATCCAAAGCTTTGTGAACAGAAGACAAACTCACCAGTACAAAGATCAGCAGAGTCAAGCTATTTAACATTCCAGAAGAAAGGAGAAAGTATCCTGGTAGAAATTGGCCAGAAGTACAGAATGAATGGGGAGTAGATGAGGGTGAGGAGGTCTGTGGATTCTATTCCAAGAGTCTTGAGACAGGATTTAGGGAAAGGCTGGATTGTGGGAGAAGAGTGGTCAATCATGGAAGGAAAGTATGTGTCTACACATGAGGTTTCCATGATCACCCCCTCTCTTCAAAGGCAAGATGAATGATGGAAACAGTATACATCTGAAGTATAAAGATTCTGGTGTAGACTGAGGTCCATCATACACCATCTAATGTCATCTAAAGCATATTTCCATTCCTGACTCTCACTGTCTTCACCTGTAAACAAGTGTGGTGACTCCTTCTCCCACAGGACTATGTAAGCATTAAATGAAATGATGCATAAAAGCACTGGCCCAGATTAGGTTTTAATGTCTTCGATATTCATCCCTTCCCTTCTTCCTCTTTAAATTAAGACATTAGAATTCTTTAATATATTATTTGGAAACATGTTATTTTAAAAGTTAGTGGTAAAATTTCTTTTAGGCAGAAAGTATTATTTAGGAAAACATTTTTTATATTGATTTTAGAGAGAAACATTGATTTGTTGTCCCACTTATTTATGCATTGACTGGTTGATTTCTGTATGTGCTCTGACTGAGGCAACATGGATGTATCAGGACGGTGCTCTAACCGATGCTCTACCTGGCCAACGGGTATAGGGACAGTTTGGATGTGAAAAGATGGGTTCGAAGCATGATATGGAAGATAAAGGAGATAAAAAGTAGTTAGATCAGCAGACTGAAGTTCATTGAACATTCCAAAAGAAAGCAGAAAGTATCCTGGTAGAAACTGACATGAATTGTTCCTCAAGAAAAGGGCCCAGCAAAATTGAGGGAGACTAGAACCTGAGCAGGAAAGACAGCCTGTGAGATGTTGCTGGCAGTGGGAAAGTTCTGAGGGAAATGTACAGACCAGAAAAACCTAATAAATTATTCAAGTTTTCTGTCAGGGCTGTGTGCTCACTCCTCCTCAGTAAAAGTCTACTGTACCTGCTCTCTTGAGTTGGGGATGATTTAACGAAATTTTTAAAAGGGTTTGTGGCACATGTAGGTGAACATAGGGAAAACATAAATAAAAGTCGAATGAGGTGAACCCAGGTAAAGATCAAAAATTATTCAGTGACAATTATAAACTGGAAAGAGAAATGAGAATGAAACTGTAAGCCGCCTGGTGTTCATAAAAATATTAAGACTGAACCTGGACTTTCACCACATGAGAGTGGGAGGGCAAGCCTTTTTTCCTTTGTTTTTAAATGTCAAAAGACAGGATGACCTCCTAAGTTCTCAGGACGTGGGTTCCTAAACAGCTCGTACTTGAATTATTTATGTAACCCAGATATCAACTGCAGCTCCTTGTCTCTCAACGATCACACTGAACTTGGCTTGAACTCTACTTCCTGAGCGCGAGAGTCCAAAAAGCAACAGCACCCCTTTCTGTGAATCCCCAGCCGCATTTCCTCAGGGTCACGCCATCCCTGCTCCTCTGTCCACACCTCCCATCTCTGTTTTGCTCCCTAGTTGTTCTCATGAAAATGTTCTCTTGAGCTGATCATGTCTGAGTCTAACCACTTCACTGCATAGTGATGTTCCCACCGTACTATACCGATTGTTCACAAATGCTCCCCCTCACCGCCTCAGCTCTGAGATGGGAGGCCATCTTGCACCTCTATGGGGACCAGGTTCCCAAGATCTTTTGCCCCAGCGAATGTAAGCAAGGATTTATACTTTTAGGACACCCTATATTAAAGTTAGGGAGTACTATTATATTAGAATATATATATATAGCTTGATACAGAGAATCAGGTCAAGAGAAAGTCCTAATAAGAAGTGGAACCATGAGAATAGCTCTTATGGTTCCAAAAATTTTCTCCCAAACCCATCTACCCATCTGGGACTTCTCAGCACCTCTCTCTCTCTCTCTCTCTCTCTCTCTCTCTCTCTCTCTCTCTCTCTCTCTCTCTTTCAGACACACACACACACCAGCCCACTAGTTTGTCCCTAAGTGAAATACAGGATAGCCAGGGCTGATGGACGTGTGTGCATCACTCTGACCAATGGCACCAGCCTGAGCTCTCCAGTTACGTGGTCAGCAGAGATGACATTCAGGACAAAGGCAAGACAATGGAAGCAAAAGAAGACTCAGGAGCAAGTTCATGTTTGTTCCTCTCTGTCCACTGTCTTCTTACCCCCCGCTCTGAGCTGCTCTGTGCTCAGCCAGTCCTTCTCCTGACATGATTCAAAGGGTTATCTGTTGCCTGTAGAATGAGCAAGGCTTGAAGAGAACTCACAGCCCTCCTCTTCTCACTTCCGGTCACAGTCATAGAATTTGTAGTCTGCCTCTGCCTCTTCCAGGCCACGTGGTTCTGGGTGAGCCTTGCTTTCTGAGTTTGTCTTCTCACCAATAAAAGCTGGGAGTTGATGGGAGACACCTAAAGTTCATCCCAGTGAAACGTCTTAGGACCATGATCTCAGTGTTCACGAGCCAAATATTGAAACTTCTGTGCCCCCAGATGGGAGGAAGCTCTCTGTTATAATTACTTAGTCATTTGTCTAGAACAGTGGTTCTCAACCTTCCTAATGCCACGACCCTTTAATACAGCTCCTCATGTTGTGGTGACTCCCAATCATAAAATTATTGCTACTTTATAACTGTAATTTTGCTACTATTATGAATCATAATGTAAGTATCTGTTTTCCGATGGTCTTAGGTGACCCCTGTGAAAGTGTTGTTCGACCCCCAAAGGGGCAGCGACCCACAGGTTGAGAACCACTGCTCTAGAAAGTTCTCAAAGAAAGGAGGTATTAAATCCTTGGATCAAGTATTCCCAACACAAATGCACTTGTGTGCATACACCCCTGCCCTTTGGTACCCAGTTTTGCGTTTCCAATATGAACCCTTTTGAAGTTCTTAAGGATTTGTAATACATATATGAAGTTCCTCAACTTCTGAGATAACAGTGACACTTACTCTCATTTTCTATGTGCCAGGGGGCACTTTCCTACACGCTTTTCATATGTTAACTCAGTGATGCTCACAGCGGACCTGTGAGAAAGGCATCTCCCCAAATGGATCCTGACAGAATGCTTGACGGACAATGGAGATGGACAGAGATGCCCTTTACCGCACTGCAGAGGATCCTCTCTCTCTGCTGTGTCTGGTTAGGGTGCCTCCCCTGGGAAAGGGAGGCCTGAGCTCTGCATTCTTGCAACCCCATGCTTCTGCTATGCCCAGAGTTCGGGGTCCCCAATAATCCACCACTAAGGAGCCTTTTCCGATGCAAAAGCAAAGAGTCTTTATTCAAACCCGGGTTTGGCTCCCAGCCTCTTTCTGGCGCAGCAGTGAGGCAAGAGAGCGAGCCGGGCGGGAACAATGAGTTTTATGGGGTAGGATAACTAGGGGGCTTAGGAAAGTGATGAGGGTTACAGAGATTGGTTATTTGAATTGGGGTCTTTCTGTGGTTTAGCCTTATTAGGACCCTCGCTGTGTTCCTGGAGCTTCATTGGTCCATTTGGGTGGGGGTCGGGGAAGCTAGGACATTGCTGGCACTCCTGTGGCCCCTCCCAGAAAAGGGAAGGGGTTTAGGCAGGGGTCCCAGCCCCATAGGACAAGATGGAGGGGAGTTCATTTCCTTTCACTTTCCCCACTGCTGCCCACATCTGTACCCTAACGTCACTTCTGGCTGGCATGTCACTGCAGAAGCACCTGCCGCTGAGGCGATCCGTCCTCTGGATGCACATCTGTCCGTTAACAAAGGTTGAGACCAGAGCTCAGGGGATAGCAAGCAGGAAGCTGGACCAGAGAAAGCACTCCAAGCTCACAACTGCGATCAGAGAGGGAGGTTAGGAAAGACTAAAGGGGTATGAATCTCCACTTCTCTAGCAATACCTCTTTACTCTTCCTTTTTCATAAGCGTGTTAGTTTCTCTGTTTCCACTGCCTTACATCTTTTTCATCTCATCTATCCCATCTCCCAAACTTTCCACAGGAAAGCAGGCTGTCTTCATTGTTTTCTTTGGAATAAATAAACCCTTCCCATTTCAGTGACTTATTTCCATCATTACCAGAAGCGTTTCTTAAGTGTCTCATGGTTATTTGCCCCCAGAATTAGGAGAATTCTAGAGCCCAGATGATTGCCTCCGACAGCTACAGGTAGAATTAAGTGTTTATATGTGCGTGTTCCTATCATTTTGTTCCTCCCACCTCTGGGGGGCTTTTTTCAAACGCCCTCCCCTTTTCTGAGAAGACTTACTCCTTCTCTCTGCTACACACATACCCCCATTATCTTATGACAAATATTTGTTTGCATGTCTGTCTCCTTTCAAGTTGGATTTCCCAGTAGCAGTGACTATTTGTAAAATACATCTTTGAAATCCTAGGCCTTGGCATAGTTTATGACACTTGGAAGGAACTTAGTCAATATTTATGAGTGAATGAATGAATGATGTCTATCCTTTATGTAATTCTGTAACACACATTATGTCAACAGAAGTGTCTGAATAGTTTCCACTCTTTCAGCTGATATTAGTGTGTCCCCTCCCCTGTGTCCCAGATTTAGGGACCTTTCTTTCCTTCAAGGTCATTTTGTGTGTGTGCAGTGTTTTTACTTTTCACCATGGCTGTCAATGGTTTATTGGGCATGGTACTTATCCTGCTGACGATGAAGTCACCAGCTGCTTCCATAGTACATTCTAAATCAGCGGTTCTCAACCTGTGGGTCACGACCCTTTGGGGGTCGAATGACCCTTTCACAGGGGTCGCCTAATACCATCGGAAAACACCTATTTCCCATGGTCTTAGGAACCAACACCCCGCTCCCAGGTGTAGCAAAGTGTACCAATGTAGTTTACTGTTGTCATATTAAGACTGTTACCCATGCTACACCACATTCAAGACAAAATTTCATTTATTTGTAATTAGAAAGAAATATTTCACAATATATAATTACATATTGTTTTTGTGATTAATCCCCATGCTTTAATTATGTTCAATTTGTAACAATGAAAATATATCCTGCCTATCAGATATTTACATTACAGTTCATAACAGTAGCAAAATTACAGTTATGAAGTAGCAACGGAAATCATTTTATGGTTGGGGGTCACCACCACACGAGGAGCTGTCTTAAAGGGTCGCGGCCTTAGGAAGGTTGAGAACCACTGTTCTAGATGGTTCAAGGCTAGGCTTTCCCCAAAGTATGCCCCCTTCTTAACCGATCCTTCCCAACACCAAATACCTCTCCGGCCAAGTTGGAACTGACATAAGAATTCCCAGAGCAGAGACTGCTAGAAGCGCTCCCATCTATCACCCAATGTACATACACACACACACAACTTCAGAGAGCTACTCTTTTAATATTTATATGGCAAGACCAGAAGTCACTTGCATGAAAGTCCATCTTACTTATCCTGAGTTAAATGCACAGACTGGTTTGTAGACCTTGACAAACAGAGGCCCACTGTGGACAAATGCTGAGCCCAAAGAGCCCTTTAGAGAGAGAAACAGGACCCCTATCTTGGAAGTGAACCTGACCTCGACCCCACATCATGTTGTCATTTCCGTCTCTGCTCAGATTTTTCACACATGTTTCCCAGGGTTCCTTTAGCTGCCTCCAGAGCCTGAAATCAGATCTGCTGCCACACAAGAAGGGCGCAGCTACCCCACCCTCCGATGTCTGCAGCAATCACATTGCCATCTCTTCTAAAAGGCTCTGCCAGGCTTCTCAGAATTGCGCAGAGGCTTTCTGTGTTGAAAAAAAAACAAAACACATTTCCAGCTGAAGCAGGTACTGTGCCTAAAAATTTAAGTGATTTCACATCTAATCACACTGGAAACAAGTGACAGGGTTGTCGGTCTCCCTGGTAAAATGCCCAACTCAATGCAGTTCTCTGCTTTTAAAAGGCAGCCTCATGGGATTCTTCGTTTGTGGATCGTATTTCCTGCCATGAGGAGGCCCCCCCATCTAGCCAGGCCCTTTCACAATAGATGAGTTGGGATTTTATGTTTTTAATGAATTGACACACATATTTCTCAAAACTCCCAAGAAGCTAAACATGATTCCCATTCTACAGATGAATAAACTAAAGTTTGGATACTCCCCCTCCCTGCAAGGTTCTACAAATAGAGAGGGCAGAGCCAAGTCTTGGATGCATCAGTATTCTTTCCACGGCTCCATACCCAGAGGTTTGGCATCCAGGATCTCCCAGAAGATCATGACTTGTTCTTCTTCTGGCAAATTCTCTCCTTACTGCCCGATGACACCTTAAGCAACTAGGCTATCAGGTCAGTTTTGACATTTGTTATTTCCCTTAGGAACGAGCCTCCGGGATCTGGTTAGCCACTAAGTGCTCACCAAGGGTCAGGCATTCATCCAGGCCTTGGGCTTCTGGCAAAATGAAAGATAAATTCCTCTCTTAACAGAGCTTCCTCTCAGCCTCCTGTTAGATGGACCTCATTCATAATGTTAGGACTAAAGAGTAGACTTGCAATCATTTTCTTTATGTGATATATATTAACTTACATAGCAATTTCTCTGTGTTCCATGCTATGATAAGAATGTTGCAAATAGCAGTCCATTTAATTAATTATTAGAACAACCCTATGAAGCAGATGCTGCTGCTGTTGTCATTTTATAGATGAGGCAACTGAGGTGTAGAGCAAAAAAATAACTCACCCCAAATGACAGCTCCAAGGGGCAGGGCCAGGCTGCTGAGTCATGCATGAACCTCTTTGCAGTGCTGCCTGTGACAGCGGGGGGTTGACCAGAGAGCATTCTGAATGGCATGGCTTCAGAGTAGCATTTCTGCCAGCCATGACTTTGATCATCATAATTTGAATGTGGACAGCACTTTGCATTATTTGATGTGATGGAAAGTCGCTGCTATGGCTGATGTTGTCCAGCCTTGTGGCCAGGAGCTGATCTTACTCAACATTTGCTAAAAGTCAGGTGCTATGCCTAGAATTCTTCATGGAAACTCCAATTTAATAGTAACAGTCTCAACCCTCTGGCATAGACTAACATGATCCCTATTTCAAAGATGGGAAATCTGGGATTAGGGAGCAGGGGTAGAGACTGCAAGAAGGTCTCCCATCCCTCCATCCAACACACACACACACACACACACACACACACACACACACACACTTTTTCCTTTCTTCGTCTCTAGGAATATTTGTCTGGATGGGTACACTATCTTCATCGCAGTGCCTAGGACCATGTGAGTAGAGTCTAGATGGTGATGTGTGAGCAGAGGTGATGGGTGTGTCTTCCAAGGAATAAAATAAAGGATATGTGCCCTTTTCCTCCCCTTTCCCACCACCTGTGGCAGAAATGTAAACTCGGTAGCTGGTCATTTGATCATGGAAATGCAGGCAAAGTTGACAGAGGAACAAGATGGAAGAAGTCCATTTTCCAGTGTTGCCAAGCCATCATACCTGGACCCCCTCCCCGGTACTGTCACATGAGAGACAATTGTAATACTCATCTTGTTTAACCCACTGTATTTAGGACCAGCAGCCAAGCCTGTGTTTTCAAAACTGTGCCAAAGATCTCTCAGCCACAAGCAGAGGAGCTAGGACTTAGACGCAGTTGTTGCATATTTACCTTGACCTAGAAATATTTCCGTCCCATATTGGACAGTTAGTTGTGCTGACAGGGTCAAAGTTATAGTCATGGCATGATTCATACCTTGAAGGGGAAGGGCATATAGAGATGGCATCCTTTCTTTCTAGTCCACTACCCTCCTCCTTTCTGTCCTTGGTTCTCTCATGTTCTGTCCTTACTCCTCCTAGGAAGGGGCAGTTCTCTAAGCTAAGATTGTACCTAGCTGGGTTACTGGCATTTGTGAAGCGTTAAGAGGCCCTAGCAAGGCTTGATTTCAAACACCACTATAAGATATAGGTTCTCCAAGAATCTGAAATTCTCCAAACTTTGGGTGAGACAGTTCGCATACATCTTTGTGGATATTTGCAAGTTTTAATTTTGAGTTCAAGTATTGCTTCTATTACATGCAAGCAATATAAAATACAAATAATTGTATCCTAGAGCTGCCCAAGATATACTTCAAAGGTTAAGAAATGAAAACAAAAACTGATGAATGAATGAGGAAATGTTTGTGACATGATGTAAAAAAAATCAAAGCCATGGCATGGAGAAGCCAAATTCATGTAGAGGGTGATGACTCAGTTTCAACTAGCCAACATCACCCAACATATTAAATACAAATAAAACTATCAAACTCAATAAAATTCAACTCCAATGAAATCAATCCTTTAATGTGCACTATAGCTTTCGAAGGAGCTATAAAAGGGTTTGTACAAAGTTTTGTTTTCACACGTATTTAAGTAGCTTTATAGTGAACCTAATTAAGTTAGCGTCGGAGGTCATCAAGTTTGAGAATCAATCTAATGTTTCAGGCCAACCATGTAACACAGCAGCTGTGACTGTTCTCGTTGTTGCCTTGGAAATGTCTACATCACGTGACCAAATGTTAGCCTTGGCACATCAATATCCTCCTCCCAGAGATACTCAGCAGATATACATCCGCCTCATCGCTAAATGGAAACATTCAAGTTACTGCACTTGGACCACTCGAGGGCAGTGCCCATCTGTGGCTTTCCAGACTTTCTCGTTCCAAGTAATTTGACATGAGAATAAACATCTTGTTTCATCCTTTTCAGTTAGGTATGAAATTGTTTCCTCTGGTAATTAACATGTGGGACATAAAAGGAAATTAACTGATGACTCACAAACATCAATTCACCGCATTCGATCAATCTTCCTTCCAGAAAGCAAGCTATTGCCATTATCTTGGGACTCATTTTTGCTGGTGTTCGGTGACTCTGTTTGAATGGATTAGGCCAATTAAATGAATTCAAGAACACAATCCTACCAAGCTTACAAATCTATGCTAATCAAATTGAAGACACAGATTGGTTTCCCAAGCCTGAAACAAATAAGAAATAGGTGGAACAAGAACTAAAAAAAAAAATGATACAAAGTGGCTAGGATCTCAGATAAATCTGAAAGAGGCATATTGCCCTACCAGCGTAGCTAAGTGGGTAAGCATCAACCTATGAACCAGGAGGACATGGTTCAATTCCTGGTCAGGACAAATGTCCAGATTGTGGACTCAATCCCCAGTGTGGGGTGTATAGGAGGCAGCAAATCAATGACTTTCTCTCATCATTGATGTTTCTATCTCTCTCTCCCTCTCCCTTCTTCTTTGAAATCAATAAAAACATTGTTTTAAATGAAACTGTCTTCCTTCTCTGCATTCTCTATATATAGCTACACTACATTATACATACACAAATACTGCATTTCTAGTATGGAAAGCATGCAATTCACAAGCTGGTTTAATATATTTTCTGTAAAGTTTATAATAAAAACAAACACTTGCTTTAAAGCAGTATAAATTCATTACAAGCAACAATAGATAGGCAAGACATTAAATTTTTAACTATCCATGAGCAAACAGCTGCCAGAACTGCAGTGTGCATAAGCACCAAGAATGAAGAAATGATCTGGAAAAATATACCCCAAACAAAGCACACATTGGTGCATCTCCTGGGAGAGGAAGCCACAGGACCAGCACTGGTGTCCCCACATACAGCCAGCTTTACTCAGGACCTGGACATGGGGGGCATTAAGTAATTTCACTTAAAGCATGATGCTTACATTGAAAACAATGCTTGTAATAAGAGGTGGGACTCATTTCTAAAGGAATAAATTCATTCAGTAAAAATAAAAAGTTTGACAATCACTGTACTGTTTTCATCAGGGTAGAAAAATTATGGGTATTTTATAGTTTCTTCTTTGGGCTCCTTTGTGTTTGCTGATTTTTATTAAATCCTGAAATCAGTCAGTACCACATTTATAAATAAAAATAATAAAACAGTAACTCTATCAAAAAGTAAAATTAGGCAAAAAAAAAAAAAAGGCAGCGGAATAGATGGGTATGTCCCAAGCCTTGTCCCATAGCAAACAGAAAGAATAGCTGAGGGTCGCATAGGGAGTTTTTGTTGGTGAGTTAAGGGACAGTTACACTCCAGGAGAAGGTGGGGGACTGCTGGATGGGGCTTTCCTGACTGCGTAGCCCCCACTGCTGGGTTCCCTCCCAGAGCCACCAGAACGGAAATGGAGACCATGCCATTTTGAAGGAGAAAATGGATGTTAACAGAAACCTGAAAATCTACAACTATGGCACCCACCAAACAGCTGCGAACCCCAGAATACTGGTCCCCAATTGGCGCAAACACTTGGATTCAGAGGAACTCTACACTCCACCACAGAAAGATTTCACCTGGGATAAGGAGGCCACTTTATAATATAAAGGGAGCAATCCAACAAGAAGAAATAACTCTGGTAAACATATACGCACACAATACAGGAGCACCCAAACACATAAAAAAAAACTCTGAAGGATATCAAGGGAGAGATTGACAGCAATACAATCATAGTAGGAGACTTTAATACCCCACTATCAGTATTGGACAAATCCTCTAAACAAAAAATCAGCAAAGAAATATCAATCCAAAATGACTCACTAGACCAGATAAAATTATTGACATCTTCAGAACATTTCATGTCCAAAACCACAGAATATACATTCTTCTCAAATGCACATGGATCATCTTCAAAGATAGACCATATGTTGGCAAAGTCTCTTCAAATTCAAGAAGATAGAAATCATATCAAGCATCCTCTCAGATCACAGTGGCATAAAACTGGAAATCAACTACCATAAAAACAATCAAAAGAAATCAAACACATGGAGATTAAAAAGCATGCTATTAAACAATGACTGGGCAACCAGAGAGATCAAGGAAGAAATAAAAAACATCATGGCAACAAATGACAATGAAAACACAACAATCCAAAATCTATGGGATACAGTGAAAGCAGTCTTGAGAGGGGAGTTCATAGCTCTACAAACCTACTGCAAAAAACAAGAAACAATGGTATTAAGTTACCTAACCCTACAACTCAAAAAATTAGAAAGAGAGCAACAAGAAAAGCCCAGTGTAAGCCGAAGGAAGGAAATAGTAAAGATCAGAGCAGAGATAAATGACATAGAGACCAAAGAAACAATACAAAAGATCAACAAAACCAAGAACTGGTTCTTTGAAAAGATAAACAAGATTGATGAACCTCTAGCTAGGCTCACCAAGAAGCAAA
Source organism: Lasiurus borealis (assembly GCA_004026805.1). Classification (NCBI taxonomy): domain Eukaryota; kingdom Metazoa; phylum Chordata; class Mammalia; order Chiroptera; family Vespertilionidae; genus Lasiurus; species Lasiurus borealis. Next base: position 44,604 of record PVJN01005397.1, on the reverse strand, counting down.
GAGAGACGATCCAAATAAGCAAAATCAGAAATAAAAGAGGTGAAATAACAACAGACCCCATCGAAATACAAAGGATTGTTAAAAAATACTGTGAACAACTCTATTCCAATAAACTGGACAACCTGGAGGAAATGGACATATTCCTACAAAATATAACCTTCCTAAACTCAATCAGGAAGAATCTAAACATCTCAATAGGCCAATAACTTTGGAAGAAATTGAAGCAGTCATCAAAAAGCTTCCAGCAAACAAAAGCCAGGACCAGATGGCTTCACAGGCGAGTTTTACCAAACATTCAAGGAAGAATTAAAACCTATCCTCCTCAGACTATTCTAAAACATTCAAGAAGAAATACTTCCCAACTTCATCTATGAAGCCAGCATCACTCTAATATCAAAACCAGATAAAGATAACACAATGAAAGAGAATTATGAACTTAAATTGAATGGGGTTTGAAAATTAAAATGCAAGTGGATGTATCATTGTTGGGTTGAGGGAGGGGGAGACTCCAGTGATGAGGTATTATAGAGTTGAACTTCTGAGGTAGGTAGGAGCTCAATACCAGATTTCAAGCTGTATTACAAAGCCACTGTTCTCAAAACAGCCTGCTACTGGCACAAGAACAGACATATAGACCAATAGAATAGAATAGAGAATTCAGATATTAACCCAAACCACTACGCTCAATTAATATTTGACAAAGGAGGCATGAATATAACCATGGAGTCAAGACAGTCTCTTCAATAAATGATGCTGGAAAAATTGGACAGATACATGCAAAAATTAAAATAGACCACCAACTTACACCATACACAAAATAAACTCAAAATTGATACAGGATTTAAACAGAAGATGAGAAATCATAAAAATACTAGAGGAATCTACAGGCAGCAAAATCTCACACATATGCTGAACGAACTTCTTCACTGATACTGCTCTAGGGCAATGGAAGCTAAAGAGAAAATAAGCAAATGGGACTACATCAAAATAAAAAGCTTTTTGCACAGCAAAGGAGACCATCAACAAAACAACAAGAAAGACCACTGTATGGGAGAACATATTTACAAATGTTATCACTGATAAAGGTTTAATCTCCAACATCTACAGGAAACTTATACAACTTAACAAAAGGAAGAAAAATGATCCAATAAAAAAATGGGCAATGGACCTAAATAGAATCTTTTCAAAAGAAGACAGAAGGAAGGCCAGGAGACACATGAAAACATTCTCAAAGTCACTAATTATCCGAGAGATGCAAATCAAAACGACAATGCGATACCATCTCACACCTGTCAGAATGGCAATCATCAACAAATCACAAACGACAACTGTTGGTGAGGATGCGGAGAAAAAGGAACCCTTGTGCACTGCTGGTGGGAATGCAGACTGGTGCAGTCACTGTGGAGAACAGTATGGAGTTTCCTCAAAAAACTAAAAATGGAACTCCCATTCAATCCAGTAATCCCACTCCTAGGAATATATCCTAAAAAAAAAAAACTAGAAATACCAATCAGAAAGGATATATGCACCCCTATGTTCATAGCAGCACGACTTACAATAGCTAAGATTTGGAAACAGCCTAGGTGCAATCACACAGTTAAGATGGGAACAGGATTGACATCCAGGTATGTTTGACTTCAGACCTGGGGTCTCTAGATTATCCCTACTGGAGAGCCTTGTCCTAGAGATGAGTATTTCCCCACCTGCCTTCTTTCTTACCTGTCTTCTCCCCTCTTCCCTGTTCATTTTGAAAAGCAGCTTGCTTTGCCTTTCTCCCCAAGATGGTTGTTTTTTTTTTGAGTGTGTGTGTGTGTGTGTGTGTGTGTGTGTGTGTGTGTGTGTGTGTTTGCTAACATCGTTTAAGCAAGTGTGGATGTCCTCAAAGATTTCCAACATCAAAGAAGTAAGAAGGCATCTTCTCATCTTTCACTGTTCTGATTTCCAATAAAATGCTTCTGGTTTATTGAGACAAGACCAAAAGAATAGCCCAGCCGGTGTTGCTCAGTGGTTATGCATGGACTTAAGAACCAGGAGGTTACTGTTCCATTTCAAGTCAAGATGCCTGCCCAGGCTGCAGGCTTCACCCCCCAGTAAGTAGTGTGTAGGAGGCAGCCAATCAATGAGTCTCATCATTAATATCTCTGTCTTTCCCTCCCTCTCCTTTCCTCTCTGAAATCAATAAAAATAAAAAAAATTGTTTAAAAGACAAAAATAATAGATACCCATATTCAATGCATGGCCTCAAAACCTAAGAAGTTCAACTCTATCATATCTCGTCACTGGGGTCTCCCCCTCCCCCAACCCAACATGATACATCCACTTGCCTTTTAATTTTCAAATCCCATTCAATTTCAATTCATCATTTTTTCTTTGCCTCCTTCTATCTTCAGAATTTGTCTCCTGTCCATTTAATTGCTTTTTAAAAAATATTCATTTTTTAATCTGCCCTGTAACTGTCCTCTTAAGATAGCACCTAATAATTGCATTCTTTTCTTAAATGAGCTTTGCTACTTAGAATAAGCTTCTGATCAGACAGGGTCCTCAGAACCTTATAACTAATCTACAGACAATGTAATAGCAGAAACGACGACACTCTCATTTCTAAATGCTGTTTCATTAATAAGATTCACATCTCAAGTCCGTGATATTCTCAGCTCTATTTTACAGGCTAAACAAATAAAATTCTTAATCATTCTGAAGACAGGAGCAGCTATAAACATGAGCGTCTGTTGGAAATACGAGATGTTCATCAGCAGCCCCGAGATCCTGGCATGTGACATTGTACATCTTCTTATATTTATTTTATTTAAGTAGAGTTGATGAACAATACTATTTCCTGAATGTGCATCCGAAGGCATGGGTTTGCACCATTAGGCAAAGCCCATCAGGTGTTTGTTTGTCCTGGCAGGACAAATAAAACCCCCCTCTACTTCCTAACTTGGTGCCTTATGGGAATAACATACCTGAAAAGTATCTCTTGTTTGAAAAGAACACAAGATGTTAGTTTTTGATTCTTCCTTACATTTCTTTTAATCAGGGGTAAAATGGGAGGGGAAAAAAACTAGCAAGGGGGAGTGTAGGAAGAGGGGAAATGGCCAGAAATCAGCCTATACAGTGGTACCTCGAGATACGAGTGCCCTAACACATGAGATTTTTGAGATACGAGCTGTCGAGCGAGCAATTTTTGCTTTGAAATACAAGTAACATTTGAGATAGGAGTAATCACTAGGATCGGCGGGCTGCACAGGACCCACCAGTTTACCGTGACTCGAGCGTCTCATAGTTTCCCACGCCTCAATGTTACGGAACGAATTAAACTCTTATTTCGAGGTACCACTGTATTTCAAAGGTAGAGAAAGTCATTTCAGGACCTGAGGGAAGCTTCCCTGCTGATTCTGATCCCACAACCTGGAAATCACTTGGGGTCCTCAGACTCTACCATGCAGCTCTCCAGGTAAATTAGGGAGCTGGCCACTGGATGGGTGGTCCAGCAAGCCTATTTGCAGGGTTGGGCTAGAGCCTGTGTGTCCTATAGCATCTCATACTGGCTCCCAAGAGTTACTGGTTAAATTTGTATGAATTTCTAGAATTGGTTGACATCCCATGACTAGCTTCAAGTCAGCCATGAGGGCGGAGGTGGGGGGATATTTACAAAGAAAGCAGCAAGTACAACGAACCAGGGCTGTTTCTCCTCCAGGGAACCCATAGTCCAGCCTTCACTTGCACAGCATTTCTTTCTCAGACTCTCTGTGGCTGACCTTGGCAGATGCCCAGACCCGAGAGCATCACTAAAGCACACTCACAGTGAAAGAAGAAAAGTAGTTGCCACCTTCCAGAAGCTTCCCACTAACTGAGACACAAAGCTGAATAAACACAGGGCACACCTCAATGCTTTCTGGAGGAGTCAGGCTAAAGCAGGCCTGCCCAGCAGACTTCTGGGAAACAGAGTCTTCTAATTCCTCAGCCCTTGCCCATCCCCACTCTGCCCTGAAACAGGAGTGTTGGCCCTCAGAGAGGCAGCACGTTCTGAGGTCCCAAGACATTGCTCTTGCCCACTAGGGAGTTTCCCACAGGCCCCATGCCCTAGGCCCTGGTTTTTCTGCTACATCCTGGTCTTCTCTGCACCCTCTGCAAAGCAGACTCTGGCCTCTTTGGGACACTCACCAACCATGTCAGTCCCATTCGTGACATACCCAGAGGAGTGGCTACAACCAAGGAAGTGATCAGCAGGAACCCCCCCTTCCTCTCCTCCCTCTCCTCCCTCTCCCCCACTCCTTTTTGGCCACCATTGTACACCCAATACCTAGCACAATGCTGGGCATTTAATAGGTGCATAAAACTCTTTGACTACACAAATAAATGCAATAGGTAAATCTCTGATAATCTACTCATTGCTCACATCAGAAAATCGTGGTTAGGGAGAGTAATTTAAGACATTCAAGACATCAAGAAACTTGGATTCTAGACCAGTCTTGGCAATTAACTTGCTTGTATATAAGTCCCTTGATTTCTTTGGACTTTCATCTCTTTCACACACACACACACACACACACACACACACACACACACACACACAGCTGCTACATGGACTATCCAAATCATGTGACAGTTTGATCTAGTATTATTGTTATCAGCCAAAACAGAGATGAAGTTGAGCATCTACTATGTGCTGACCCATAAGCTAGAGCAATTTACAATCCTAATTTGCATAAAACCCTATGAAATAGGGTTGACATCCATTTTATGAATGACAAAACTGAATCACGCAGTGGCCAAAGCAGAAAGATTTGACTGACGTCAAATATTAAAATATTTCTACTCTACCAGACTATCTCATGAATGAGAAGCCGGGAGTGATGAGTATGGTTTCTTTGGACTAATTGCCATAGAAAGGGCAAGTGCTCAGCCCCCAGGCCCACTTACCCTAAGCTCACTCTGAGTCCTGCCAACAGATTGAGTTACTTTCTTACAGGAAGGGTTAAAAGCTTTGTGAGCCACATATCACTTCCGTCCTTTCTTCTCTAGTTGCTATTTTGGAGTTTTCTTCTCTCCATGCCATTTTTAATATATTCTTCTGTCTTGCTAATGATAGGAAACTTGCTGCTCCATGGTTCCATAAAACATTATCTCATTATCCCATTTTGCCTCTCGCTGCAAAGCGCTTTGTACGCTGAAAGTGGTGTAAGGAAAAAAATTAATTTAATTAAATTAATGGAGAGTGTCATGACTGCTCCGTGATGACTCGGATGCATTTGTAAAGGTGGTTGGATGCATCCACGCTTGTCTTTTATTCTGTCATTTTTCCTCCCACCTGCACCCACCAACCTTTCCCGGGAAGAATGAAGTAGTAATTCTAAATAGCTTGCTTTAAAGAAAGATGATCCCCAGCAACCTGGAAAAACCCAAATGTAAAAACTGACTTTATATGGCCAATCAACAAACTGCACAGCCATCAGCTGCTTCTGCCATCGTGATATAAATGCCTGGCTGAATCCATCACGTTATAATTCATAATAATGCATAAGATTATTCATGTGAATAACCAGCTCTCCTAGTCCTTTAGTATTCAACATAATATTTTACAAAGTTGTTAACCCTTCCAAAGTGTTCACTTCCCCTTTCCTACAGAGGTCTACTCAAGCTTCCAGGTGTTTCTCAAGGGTCACCTCTCATAAGAAGTCTTCTCCATTGCTTCAAGCCCATGGCATTCTCCTACCTCTAAGCCAGTGGTTCTCAACCTTCCTAAGGCTGCCACCCTTGCATACAGTTCCTCATGTGGTGATGAAGCCCAACCATGAAATTTTGCTACTGTTATGCATCATGATGTAAATATCTGCATTTTCCGATGGTCTTAGGTGACCCCTGTGAAAGGGTCGTTTGACCCCCGAAGGGGTCGCGACCCACAGGTTGAGAACCACTTCTCTAAGCTCATTTATCCATGGGTTCACAAACTATTGACTAAGCAATAAGAAATACATAGCTCTGATCTAGGCAATGAAGGTACCCAATAAAAGACAGGTTGGTCCCTTCCCTCCTGGAGCACATTGTATCTGTACCACACAATTCACTCCCACTAATGGTTCCCATCACAAAATAAAATAAAATAAAATAAAATAAAATAAAATAAAATAAAATAAAATAAAATTGTTCTGGAGAAGGTAGATGTCCCTCAACGAGTTTAACATAGTCTAAGACTTACAATATTCATCTTATTTTAGCTTCTGTATGTGAAATCATTCCCATATTAGGCAATGCTGGCACCCCTATAAGGTTGCCCTAGATATTTGCACTCCATTTTGTTTTAATTCCTTCAGGTGACCTTGCATTTCCTAATCCAGTTAGCTCTTGGTCTCAGCTTTCCTGGATCCCCCAATTCTCTGCTTTGACTTCATGACTGAACACCATCTCAGGTCAAATATCCATTGAGTACCTGCTGTGCCTCAAGCATTGTCCTTAGTGTCCTATAGACACAATGTCTAATTTTCACAACAACTTACACAGGTGGTGATTCTCCCCCTGTTTTATAGAGCAGGAAACTGAGGCTCATCAAAATAAGACATTTAGCCCTAACAGGTTTGGCTCAGTGGATAGAGCGTCAGCCTGTGGACTCAAGGGTCCCAGGTTCGATTCCATTAAGGACATGTACCTTGGTTTCAGGTACATCCCAGTGTGTGCAAGAGGCAGCTGATCGATGTTTCTCTCTCATTGATGTTTCTAACTCTCTATCCCTCTCCATTCCTCTCTGTAAAAAATCAATAAAATATATTTAAAAAAGAAGAAGAAGAAATTTATTCCCAGGTCAGTCCACTCCCAGATAGCGGCATCAGGATTTGAACCCATGTCTGTGGTGCTAGCCATCTATTATTCCTCATAACCTCAATCTCTGCCTACTTATTCACATGCACAACAAGAAAAATAATCCCCATAGGACCTTCTCATAAGGTAGCTATGATTATCAATTGATATTTTTTAATAAAGGGGTGCTAATAACTCCTTTCTCCTAGCTTCTGAGTTCTACTCAGTAGAGATAAGTATCCAAAGTCATATGGATATCAGTGGCTCAGCATTGTTAACCATCATCTAATAAGTAGGGTCCCCTAGAAAAGAGGAATTACCCCAAGGCCAAAGGGTGATTCTTACTAATGCCCCTCCCTAAATCTAGGTAGGGATCTGACTATGGCAAACTCTGCAAATATACTCTGAGTTTATGTCAAAGGCAATATCTAAAACCCAGAAAGCAAAAGAATGAGAACCGGAGAGAATTAGAGATGGATATTGTTACCTGCTCAGTGCAGGAACTATGAACTCTGAGGGAAATTTTTTTCTCTATAATCAGCTGGAGACTCATTTTCTCTTCAGGAAATGAATGGGGAATAAAGACGATGCCCCCTTCAGCACTTTCCTGTCATTTGGAAGGAAGCAGAAACCCCCTCCAGTAGAACCATGAGTAGAAAAGATCAGAGTTCCTCATAATGAAAATGGAAATGCATAAGAATGCCATAATGGCTGTCATTTTCATATCACTTTCTCAAGACCATTCCTATTACACTCTCTATAATTTTATATTATATTGCTAAATAATTAGCTATTTTTTCATTTGACTACCCCATCCATCAGACTAAATTTCTTCACAAAAATAATTTTTGTATTTAAGTTGAAATACCCAGGTCTAATACCAAGCCTATAGCATAGTAGGCATGGATCGGTTTGGTATATGAACACCAAACTCCATGGAATGAATTGTCTTTCAATTATAAAGCATATTCATAGTGATGCTTCATTTTGCTTTTTTTTTTTCATCTTCTCTGTTTACCTGTCTGCAAACAGGTTACACTAGATCCATAGCTGTGTCCTTAAATCATTTTTGATTCCCTATTGATGTGATGGGTTCCTAGTTCACAAAACTGGGTTTATACATTTGCTCTTTATTTAATTATGTCCTTATTCAAAAAAGAAAAATAATGTAAGGGAACATACAATATAGTAAAATAAAAATCTATTAAAATTAAGTAAGAAAAATGAGGCAAAGCTACCAATGATTTTTTTATTTACATATACTGTACTTATGGGGAGTGCTCATTTCTCTACTTTAGTGTCAAAATAGCATGGCGAACAACTTTTTAAAAACAACATTTCACAAGTTATTGATAAACAACCCAACAACTTCTCAAAATCAGCTCAGGCAATGTTGACAGAGGCTGGTAGTAAGGTAACATGATTCAGCCTTGGTAGCTATTAGCAAGTCTAGCAGACTTCACAGGGATTCTCTGAAGACACCGAACAGAGATGTTCTTAAAAATAAAACAGCTTTTAGTCTGAAAGCATTAAAAAAAGAAGAAGCAGAGGAGAAAGAGAAACCAAAGGTCAAGGCTTCGGTGGGTCAATAAAAGCACTGTTCTCTTGAAGATACCCTCTTCCCTCAAGAGGCACTTCCTGTTCCATATTTCCACTAAAGAACAGATGTCCTGGCAGTTATTAATGGACTTAGAGAGGCTGTGTGGGTTGGTTTGTTTGTTTTCTTTGCCAGTAGGTCCAGAACTGGAACTCATAATGATACTACTGCGATCACACCCCAGTGGGCAATCCCAGTTGAGAAACCTAGAAATATTAGAGAAGCCAGATGAGGCTTCTGACGCTAAGAGGAGCCTGAATATGTATGTAGCTTGTGTTTGCTACAGATTGTTTTCATTGTACGTGAAGGAGGAAGAAGAAAGAATCAAATCCCATAAAATCTTTTCAACTTTATTGAACTTCCTGAAAATTTGACTAAAACAAGGCATCACTAATGCATTAAAAACAAAACAAAACTAGGGAACATTTTGGAATTTGTTTGCTTCTACCAGTTATTTTTTGGAAAATGAGAGAAGGCAATTCAACCGCAGCCAGCACAATGGTGCCGGCACCCTTAGGAAGCCGTGATTTGTGGATTCCCTTTTGAAACACTAAGTAACACATTCTGTTCAAGAGAACAAGCGGCAAAATTCTACCTGTTGTCTTCTGTTCATGGAAAACTCTGCCTTCTCCAGCTGTGATACTTCTTCACAACCATCAGGCAGCATCTAAAGACCATTCCGCTAATTAGATCAGTGGCCTTCAACAAAATAAATAACTGGAGCACTGCCATGGAAAGTTCACTGAACCTGGGGCCAAAGTCCTGGGATCCAGTCCACAGGTCACAATGTCCTAGACCCTCGTTTCCTCATCTTTAAATCAATCAAACACTTCTACTTATGTCCAAAAAGCATTGACAAGGTCAAATAGGATGATGTGTGACGAGGATTCTCAACTTGGCTACATTGTCCCTCAGGGGACATTGAGCAATGTCCAGAGACATTTTCAGTTGTCACAACTGGTGGGTGGAGAGGTCAGGGATGCTGCTAACCTTCTGCAGTGCACAGAACAGCCCCAACCACAAAGAATTATTCAGCCCCAAAATGTCAATAGATGTCACAACGGAAAAACCTGATGTATGTCAAGGACTATAAAAGCATAATGATCTTATTGGTTAGCATTGCATTAAGCCAAAATAACAGAAGTAGGTTAAATAGTAAAGTATTTGTTTTTATCACACAATAAATAGTTAGGAGGTAAGCAGGTCAAGACCCATATAGTTGCTCAAGAGTCATCAAAGACTCGTTTATCTCTATATTCCTGCTCTAGTACTTTAGCATCTAGCTTTTGACCTTGTGGTTGTGAGATAGCTGCTGTAGTTCAAGTCATTGCATCCACATTCAAAACAGGAACCCAAATAAGGGAGGTACGTGAAGGATCTGTTCCTATTCTGGGAATCAGCAAGAACCTTCAGCTCATCTCTCATTGGTCAGAATTATATCACATGGCAACCCTTAAGTGCTAGGGAGTCTGGGTAAGTCTTTTATTTGGGTAGATTGCCTACTCAAACGAAGTCTATTGGTAATAGAGAAAGCAAGATTAGCTGTTGAGTAGGCAACTAACATGTCTGCTGCAAAAATTATAATCTCCATCTTCATTATCATAATGGAGAAGGAAGCTGATGAGGTGGTTAAAACAGCAGGAGTTGATCAGGAAGATGTAGATTCATATTCCTAGCTCCCCTGTTCCCTCTCTATCTAGCGAGTTGTTTAATTTCCAATCCCTACGTGCAACTCCTAGAAAACAAAGGTAACAAAAAGACATATATGAATAGAGTATTTTAAAGATTTAATAAATAATGTAAAATGTTTTCCTTCATTAATAAATAGTGTGTATATATCATCATCATTTAAGCACACTGATTGGCTAACTCTGAGACACCAAATCACTCTTTAGTTTCCAATCGCTCTCTGTATTTTAATCTGAGGGACCCAGTCTTGTCTTCCCTCTGATTTGTGGAGACCCAGTATTCAGGTCATAAAATAAATTTTAAAAGGGAGGCACTACTTTAGTTATTAACTCAAAGAAATCAATACACAAATAAAATGGGAAATATCTGTAATACTAAATATATCTATATCTATATCTATATCTATATCTATATCTATATCTATATCTATATATCTATATATCTATATATCTATATATCTATATATCTATATACCTATATATCTATATATCTATATATAAAGCCAGCCACCAGAACACTGAAACAACTGGTTGCTAAGATGCCCACTGCAGCCAGGAACAGGCTTGATCAGGGTTAGGGCTAGCTGGCCAACCCCTCCATGATCCCTTCCCCCAACCCCCTCACAGCTAGGCTGGCCCTCATTGGGCCACATCAGGGCAGGCTGGCTGGCCAATCTCCCACTGCCTCCTCCTCCCCCAACAGGCTCGGCACTGATCTGTCTCGATTGGGGCTGGGCTGGCTGGACCCCACCCATGCACAAATTCATGCACTGTGCCTCTAGTCAACAATAAAAAATGTATCTTTTTTTAAAAAAGCACAGAAATGACATCAGTGTTACAGAGATTGGGCTTGGTACCTGTGTGATCTAACAGTCTGACCTATTGAACGTACTGTCTGTGTTTGCAAAAATGCCAATGCAGGAATATTGTCAGAGGGACAATACGTTGTCTCATAGTTTACCTAAATGAAACTCTTCATGTTTCATCGTTAGCACTTCATTAACTGTAGCTATTTACCAAATTATTGTTCACAAGAACATTTGGATTGATTAACATCTACAGTTTATTTGGAACTCCAACTAGAAGCAATTATCAAGAATTATAGAAAACAAACCACAAGTTGAGTCATCACTGGGAACTTGCAAGCATCAAGTTCAGATGCTTAGAACTGTAATATGTGGAAAGGGGAGGCAGCAGATCTTTCAAAAGCGAGCTGGAAGAGCGATGTTTCCAAAATATGACTCCCTCTCACAAGAGCCTACATTGGCTCCCTGTAGTTCACAAAAATCAAGCACCAGCTCCTTTTTATATACCTCGGTTCCATCACAACCACTAGAATACTCCCAGGAGCTGGGGCCATTTGTTCTTTTGTGTTCCTGTGACTGTGTCTGCATTAAGGGGTCTATCTTATTACAAATCCCCCAACAGAGCCCCCAATGTCATTTCCCATCATCCCAGGATGTTCTCCAATCACTCAAATCCCTTTCCTTTCTTCTCTGCACCACCCGGCCAGTTCCTACCTCTGTGTCTTTCCTGCTAAAGCTGCCCTGTCTTAAATGCCCTTTCCTTTCCTTCGAATTCTTACCAATTTATCAAGACCCAGCAAAAGGATCACTTGGCCCTACTGTTAACCTTTATTCCCTCATTTCCCTCTTATTAATCTGTTTCTTTTCTGTGCGCTTATAGCAGCGGTTCTCAACCTGTGGGTCGAGACCCCTTTAGGGGTCACCTAAGACCATTGGAAAATGCAGATGTTTACATCATGATGCATAACAGTAGCAAAATTTCATGGTTGGGGGTCACCACCACATGAGGAACTGTATGCAAGGGTCTCGGCCTTAGGAAGGTTGAGAACCATTGTCTTATAGCATCAGTAGCTACAATACATGATTAAGCACTCAATGACTTGTCAACTTACAGTGTAGGGCTAATTGTTTCAGCACCTATGTATGTTCTGTCTGCGAGATCGTAAAGGCCAAATAGTCTACAATTTTGCTAGCCCCAGGGGGAGGAGCATGGTCTGCATTATAGGCACTGAAACATTTCCTCCTTCAATGCTAACCTAGGAAATCCAATCAATAAACACTTACTGTGCACCTGCCGGAGACAAAGCCCTTCTCCCTGACCATTTCATCTCCTTGTTTATAGAAAAGCACCACAGGTGAAAAATTCAAATGAGCCTGAGATTAGGAAGACTTGGCCAATATTAATGCTCATGAATATTTAGCAGGGCTGGCTTAGAGCGGTCTCCCAGATAGTCACAGAGCTCTAAGAACTGCTGGCATTTAATTGTGCTCATCCAGTGGTAGCTAAGCTGCAGAGTTGTGTGAGCTGACAAGTTCAATATGATGTAGAATAATGGTTTTTGAACCAAACCTCCCATAATTCTTAGGTCCTTCCAAGGCCATTTAGAGGCTGCCTAGGGGAGCGAGGGGAGACTAGCATGTGGTGATGTGATGCTCCATCCCCGAATCAACTCAGGCAGCCCTCTTCCGAAAGCTTTGGATATTGAGCTTTGCTTGAGAAAAATGTTCTGTTACTAAAAATACGGTTAAAAGAAGAGAAAACCCCTGTAGAGAAACATGGCTTGGAATCAGAAGACAAGATCTTTCCCAGGCTCCGCCGATTATTGCCCGTGGGAAACTAGACACACTGTAATCTTTTCTCAACCTTCAGGTAGAAATGTGGCTCACACCAAACACACTGGGCTGTTGTGAGGACTAAATGAGGCAACAACAGAGTGTGAAAGCCCAAGCCACAGAGAAGCACTTACAATATGTTACAGGAGAAGAGAGCAGTTTGCCGCTCTGTTGACTTAATGAGTTTGCCGACCACTGACTGACCTAGACTCTTGATTCCAATAATTACAGGCTGTTGTTGTTCCTTGTGATTAAGCCCCTATCTAGTGGTTGACAAACTCATTAGTCAACAGAGCAGCAAACCCCGGCTCGAGAGCCAGTTTGCTGGCCACTGATCTAGGGTGTGGACATGTGCTGCAATTCTAGTTTTCAGAACAGGTAAAACAAGAAACCCCATAAATGCACTCAGAGCAGGGGGCACACCATGGTCAAGCTCACCTGGCAACTCTTCCAGCCTCCAAATCCCTGGACCAGAAATACCCGGCCATGGCCAGACATCTATTTCATGTTTCCATGGCACTCTGGCCTTTCCCAACACTCTACATCAGTAACTGATTATGTGTACAATTGCTTAATGTCTATCTCTGATCAGATAGTGAGTTTACATCTGTCTTGTTCAGGGCTAGATTCTGACATCTGTACATACCTAGCATTAAATAGCCCCGACTGTGTCATGCTGAAAAGCACTAAATAATTCAAGTCAGGGTACCCCCACGGTGACACTGGGGACCTAAAAAGTATCTAAGACAGGATTCCCTGACATTAAAGGGCTCTCTAGGTCCCGAGAATGACACAGATAGATGTGGATGCTATTGTTAAAATCTATGCCATACTAAGGAATGAAAGTAGATTTCTATCTATAGCCGTTATCTCATAAAATGAAAAATCGCTGGACTGGTTTTCCACATATTTGTAGGACCTGTTTGGGACAGTCTGACTTAAAACACAGGCTATACCCATACATGAAATTCACTCTGAATTTCATAGCTGAAATGGAGATGCAGTAAAAGGACTTTTCATCCAAAAACATAAGCCATAAATATTAAGCTGCTGTGGAAGGAGAAATGCCCTAAATACAGGTCGCCTGGGTGAATGCCCTGACTTGCACATGTGCTGTTTAAATGAGCTGCTTTTCACAAAGGCAGCTCTGCCTGCTGAGTCATGGCGAGTCCTCTCAGGAATCAATTATTTCATGATGATCGCTGCTCCTCAAGCAAGGCCAGATAGCAGAACTAGCTATGCTTCTTCCTCATAGCTACAGCTGAATACCACCTATCTATCTCATTCTCCGAACACCCCCTCCAGGCTAGGTATTATTGTGGCTCTTGTCCCAATGAGTTAAATCAGGATCTGAGAAGTTAGTTGTCTCCATGACAACTCAGGAAGTAGGACAGTTGGTAGTTGAACCCCAAGCTCTCTGATTCCAAAGCTCTAGGTCTTGCATTAGGTCATTCTTGTTTCTGCAAGACAAAAATTGCCAAGTCTCAAGGAACCTGAGACTTGGCAATTTTGCACCAGACATATCCCAGGCACTGGAGCATCACCCATGGGATCTAGAGCTGGAGGCCTAAGAGCCCAGACCTGGGTTTTGATAGCTTTAATCACTGCATGGGAGCCAAGATTGGCAACAAATATGTAAATAAATAAGCAATGCCTCTCCTGGGAAAGCACATCAGTGGCCGATCCTTACAAGTTTTGAAGGAACCCAAGACATTTTCTATAATAAAAAAAAAACAAAAAACAAAAAACAAAAAAAAAACAGTTCTTCTGGAGTTAAGAAATGACTGGAGGAAGCCACGGAATTTCTGTAGAACCCAATCTGTCTGCTTCTCTCCCTCTGACCTTCCCACCAATCCTCAGAAGGAACCATGATCCTAAATTGTGTGCAAAATTTTTTCTGTGCTTTTTAAGTCTCAGCACTTGCATTTACCAAGAAATCCATGTTATTCTTGGATTTGAAGGCTTGGCAAATTTTATGCAGAAGGAAAAAGTGAGGTACAGGTAGATGGTTTAAGAGGAGTAGCCTTGATAGTCATGGTTACAATACACTATTTTCAGTCACACATATTTTCAACGGTACATTTACCCCACACCCTTTATTAGGAAGCAACAGGAGAACGTTGCTCACCCAGATTAAACAATTAGCAAATGGCAAAACATGGCAGTTAGAACTTCCAATATGGAAGACAGGAAAAGGGAATTGCTAAAACAGTAAAGGAGATTCCAAAATGATGGAATCTGTACATACGTGTACGTGTATGAGTGACATACCAATTGGAACTATATTTACAATAAAGAGAACATTGGACATTGATCTAATAAAAAATTTTAACTATTGAGAGATAAAGTAGAGGGGAAATCTCATGGTGATATAACTCGCTATCTTCATTAATAGGAAGTCAAGAGATAATATCTAATATTGAAAAAAAATAGCAGTGTATATGCATGAAAGTGGTTGGGGGCGGGGCGTGAAACCAGTAGAGAACTAAAGAAGAAAGAAGTGGGTCATGAGACTGCCTCTATGTTATAAATCTTACACCCAAAAGGTTGGATTTGCTAATCTGCAGTGCCCTGAGCTCCTAATTGGGTGTGTTGGACACTATTTTGTAAAACGAGTTGAATTTGAATTCCAAATGTCTTACAGGGATCCCTCTTGCTCACATATAAACCCTCTTGCCTCATCTTTTATGGGAGGAAACAGCTCATTCTTCCATAGCTGTGCTCGGGGCTGAAATCACACATAGCCCACATTGGAGCTGATTGGACTCCCACGTGACTATTTACGAGTTCCAGCTTTCAGGGTCCCTGTTGGAGCAGAGGTTGGAAGTAGGTTTGTGTCATAAAAGGAAATATAGCCCATGTAGAGGTGCCTTCGTGAAGCAGACCTGAATAATTAAGAAAATTAAGTTATTTCTTTGAAAAAATAAATCAAAAACTCCTTTTTCTGTCTCATTCAGACCCTCCATCCTCAAAGGGGCCATGTGGAATGTACTTGACCATGGTGAAGGAAGAAATACTCGCAAGACCAAAAGAGGTTCATGTCCTGGCTAATTTCATTTCCAAAGGAGATCTTTCTCTTTAATGATGGAAAACAGGAATGCTGGCATCTCCCAGCTCTCAGCCTCTGCCCTGCCCGTGTCTTCCTCACTTAGTTCCTCATTCTTTTCCTACCTGCAGGCCCACTGACCTCCAGGTGATGTCATTCATCTCCCTACCTGTCCCCCTCATCTGTTCCCACTTCTCTTTCCAAGGCGGGCACCCCTGAAAAGCAAACAGTGGTTCTCTCCTACCCTGCAAACTGATTCCCTCGGGGAACAGGTGGTTTGATTGAGAGGCTTTGTGGAGGCGACCAGAGGAATGGATGTGAGGGGCATTCGTGCACGCTCTCACACTCGAGTACCCAGTTTCATCTTGGTAATGAAGATGCGTGCAGTAGACGAGAACAAGTATCTCTCTGATGTTCCCTTTGGTAGTGATGGAGGTGCTCAAAATGCCAACCCCAAGGTGCAAAGGTCTACACTAAACTAGGAGTGTAGGTGTCCTCCATAAGGAGGAGGGAGTCCTCAGCACAGCCCTGGTGGCTGAGACACATGCCTGCTACCCTCAGCCCCCTTGAAAGCCCCCAAAACAACAGAAATCCAGCATCTGGTTTCAGGAATCTTTGGCTTAATTTGAAGGCAAACAGAACTTCTTCCAGCACAATTCTGGCTCTGATGCGGGGAAACACAAGCATGAAACATGTTGAGCATCGTCCCTGTTTCCTCTCTGAGTGTATAAAACACAACCTCATGAGCATCTAGGCTTCTGGCATAAATCATCTCTCACCCCGCTCCATACCCTCTTCCCGTCACCTCTCCAAAAGATAAACTGTGTGTCACCAGAATGCATTTTATTCGCCTATGATGCCTAATTAAATCAACGAATCTCTACACTGTTCTTTCCAAGGTTTGATAGATTTCAAAAATATTGAGTGCACGAGGCAAAATGAGCCAAAAATATTAGCCTTCTTAGGAGAGTTCATCCCCATGATGCATCAGCATCCAGGCTGGGTGCTTGGACAGAGAATGCTCATCAGGCCTTGCAGATTCTACTCAGCAACTGTTTCTTGGGTGAGGGCACTGTGCTGACACTCAGGTTTCGGAGAAAAATGGTACAGTCATCCACCCTACAAACCTATCTGCCAGAGCAAAATGAAATAAAGACTCCTAGAAAGTCACAGAGCCCAGGGGCAGGACAAGGAGGGAGCAGTTCAGCCTGGCAGAGGGAAGGCTGGTCTTGTCATCGTTAACAGCCTTGGCAATCCACAGTACTTCCAAGAACTTGGATATGAAGAGAAGGTGTGCCAGGCCAGGCATGATGGAGGCAAAGGTGCCAGGATGAGTGAACTTGACCCACAGGGGAAGGCAAGCTCTGAAGCAGACTGCTCTATAGAAGTCAGAGAGTTAGGTTACATCATCGGTAAGGTCTCAGCAGCTTAGTAACTCCAGGAGGCTGGGAAGAGGGCGGAAGAGTCTAGAATTAGAGATCCTCCCATGCCAGGGTTAGACACAAGACCTTCTCTGAAGAGGATGGAGGCCACGCAGGTTTGTGAGTTGAGCTGCGTCCTGGGCTGGGCTGTTAGAAGGCCGAAGCCCCGGAAGAAGGAGGAACTGGAGAGCCCAGATGTGGAAGGCAGAGGCAAGAAAAGAAAGAGCTAGAACTCAGCTTGCAGGCCATGATACAAGAGAAAGCAAAATCCACCCTTCACTCCTTAAGGAACAAGGAAGGTAAAGAGCTTGACTAACTAGACCTGGGATGGGCATTGATCAGGTGCTAGCTGTTTAATCCCCTCATTTCACAGATTGAGAAGTCAAAGGTCACACGAACTGCCAGAGGCAGCACAGGACCAGAATTGTGTTCTCCAGGTGCCCAATCCCCACGTTTCTCAAGGGGGTGCCACAGGAGCTCATGGGCACCTTCTTCTGGTCCTCACTGTCAGTGAAAGAAAGGACTGAGGCCCTCACAGGATGGGGTTTTAGGCTCAAACCCCCTGGCATCAATGCCCTAAGAGCTCAGAGCAGCGGATGCAGCTCAGTGTGGTCTTCAGAACCTCAGCAACAGCATCACCAAGGACCGTGTCAGACATGCAAATTCTCAGGCATCGCCCAGACCCACTGAGTCAAATATTCCATGAGTGGGGGCCCTTTTTTAAATTTTTAAAAAATATATATATTTTATTGATTTTTTACAGAGAGGAAAGGAAAGGAACAGAGAGCTAGAAACATCAATGAGAGAGAAACATTGATCCGCTGCCTCCTGCACACCTCCTACTGGGGATGTGCCCGCAACCAAGGTACATGCCCTTGACCGGAATTGAACCTGGGACCTCTCAGTCCTCAGGCTCTGTCCACTGAGCCAAACTGGTCAGGGCTGATTGGGGTCCCTTAATCTGTGTCTTAACAACCCTCACAAGGACACTAATGCCTATTAAGGGTCCTGCATTGGGAGCATTAAAACATTCAGATGCTCAATCCCCAGTCCAAAGAGTCTGATTGGGCCTGACCTAGACAGGACCTGGGACATCTGTATTTGAAAAGTTTTCCAGGTGTCCAGTCGGAGTGGCTCAGTGGGTTGAGCATCATCCTGTGTGTGGAAAGGTTGCCAGTTCCGTTCCCGGTCAGGGCACATACCTGAGTTGTGGGTTTGATCCCCAGTCAAAGAGCATATGGAAAGCAACTGATCAATGTTTTCTCTCTCTCTCTCTCCCTCTCTCAAAACATGTCTTTGGATAAGGATTTAAAAAATAAAAAGTCCTAAGGTGATTCTAACCGTCAGCTATAATTGAGAGGCGCTGCCTTGGAGTGTAAAGTCCTGCTGTTTTGTTTCCAGACAGAGCTACACTTGCTTTCTCCTCCCCTTCTCCCCCCACCTCCCCGCCCTCCCCACTTGTCTTGCTTCCCTGCACGTGGGTGGCTCCTTCTGCACTTAATCTGTATGTTCAGCCTCTGCAGGACTGACTGGGCAGGCCTGTCAAAAGCTTATGTTCAAAGGCTCCCTGAACACCAAGCTTCTTGTTACTCTCGGTGTTTCGGCATTAGTTACGGTTGTTAATATCATCATCAAATCAAATCAGGAGATGTCACAGGCTTGCCGTGAAACTGTATCCGGGTGTCTGCAGCTCTCGCTGAAGTCCTAATTAGGCGAAGTCGCATATGCTCGCTGTGAGGAATGCATGCACTTTGTAAGGGAAGGACCTGCCGGTGGTAAAATAGAAAGGAGAGGCAGGAAGACCCTACAGGCTAAGACACTGGAAGCAGGGCTCTGTCCATGCCCCGTGTTCCCGCTGTTCATGGAACTCCACCTAAAACCACCTGTTTGGGTTGGACCCAGATCTAATCCATCAGGGCCAGGTGACCTACTGGGACTGAAACTATGTCTCATCTGTCCCTTCAAAACAGTGGCTCTTAACCTGAAGATGTTTTTAATGACAAAATACTCCTCAGAGCCCCACCTACTGATAATTATGCTTTTAACTTTGTTGGGTTGAGAAAATCCACAGAGAAAACTACTCTGAATTAATGACTCTTATAAATAAACTGGCGGCCTGATGCACAAAATTCGTGTACATTAAAAGGGGATTCATTAGAGCAGTGGTTCTCAACCTTTCTAACACCGTGACCCTTTAATACAGTTCCTCATGTTGTGGTAACTGCCAAGCATAAAATTATTTTCGTTGCTACTTCATTACTGTAATTTTGCTACTGTTAATGAATCGTAATGTAAATATCTGTGTTTTCACATGGTCTTAGCTCCACAGCAGTGGTTCTCAACCTGTGGGTTGAGAACTGCTAGCAGGGTCACCTAAGACCACTGGGAAACACAGATATTTACATTACGACCCATTAACAGTAGCAAATTTACAGTAATGAAGTAGCAGCGAAAATAATTTGATGGTTGGGGGTCACCACAACATGAGGAACTGTATTAAAGTGTCGCGGCATTAGAAAAGTTGAGAACCACTGCATTAGAGGAAATAATTTAATATTGCTATTTTCCCTTTCTATATAATAGAAGTGTCAGAGATGAAAGAAAATTAGTAAAATGTATATGAAAACCTTCCTCCTGTCAGAATCTGGGGCACACCATGGGACTCAGAATCATGTCCCCACCCATGCCATGTGCCTCAAAAATTGTGTGAGACCCAGACCCAGCCACTCCCCTCCCACATTGGGCTAGATCCAGACATAGCCAAGCCCCACCGGGCAGGGGGTGTAGCCTCAGGCCCTCTGGTCTGACACCAGGATGGGGGGTATGGCCTGAGTTACTCTGACCCAGCACTTAGGGTGCACCTTAAGGTTCCTTGTCCAGCCCCACTGCATGGGGGGGGGGGGGCGGGCCCGGCCTGAGGTCCCTTGTCAAGCCCATCCAGGTTAGGGGTTACAGCCTCAGGTCCCCTAGCCTGGTGCTGGATCAGGGGTGTGGCCTGAGGTCCCCTGTCAAGCCCCATGGGGGCAGAGGAGGGAATAGCCTCAAGTCCTTGCTAATTGCTCATTAATCCTCCTTAAGGGAACTTGGCCTCAACCGTGGGCGCAGCCATCTTTGTGACTGAGTGATAGTCAATTACCATATTCCCTCTTCATTAGATAGGCTTTGTATTGTCCTTGTCTCATGACTAAAGATTCCCACCCGTGTATCAACATTCAATTACTCAGCCTAGAAGCAATGCTTGAGGTCCAGTGGATTGCAGGGTCTCACTCAGGGTCACCCCAGAGCATCCATTGTCTTGTAAACACTAACCCCTTCACGGGAGTAGAATCAGTGGGAAATTAGCAGCTGTTTCCTGTCAACTTTTTGTACGTAAATGACACCAATTTTTTTGCAGCTACTACCAACCCGAGAGACCTAGAGCTGCCCAACCATCACCGGGCTGCCCTGTGGTGTCTAGAAAAGATCCTTTGATTACTGTCTACATTTTTTTGAAAAATAAATCTGATCTCTTTGAATTAATTGCAATTCCTTGAGAGAAAAAAACAAATAATTTACAGTTGGCTATTTTTTGGGGGGTAGGATGGGGATGACTTGAGCCTCCATCTGCAAGTCTAGGTCGCACCATCACTCTCCCAACCCATTACCAGCCCCTTAAAGACCTCCCTGCCTCTTCCAGTTCCATGTCCTCCTGCGATCAGAATGAAAATTCTAAAATACAAGTCTTCTAGCACCCTCTCCAGTCTCCTACCAGCCTTGGGAACATCCAAATTCTTGAATTTAGTATAAAACGTGCTTCATGAGCTAACCCCTCCTCATCTCTTGTCCTCTGCTTAGGACATTGTCTTGTGGCCAAGCTGGATTCTACCTAACCACTCTCAGTTCCCTGCATGTATCACCATCAGCTTTCTCCCACCTCCCTTAACTGGCCAATTCCTGCTCCTTTTCATGCCTCATCTAAGCCATCTGTTCCCCAGGGAAGGGCCCTGACCACTTCCGGTCTGGATTAGGTTTCCCTCCTAGACGCTCCCATAGCCCTTTATCATTCCCCAATCACAGCACTTAATCATGTCGTGTCATATTGGCTTACTTTCAGTGGATCCTAGAATGTATGTTCGAGTGCAAAGAAAGGAAAAATTGACTCAAGTAAGTTGACCTCATGCATGAGGTATAGACACTGTGGTCCCCAGATAATTGTCTCCTTCGTGGCCGGTTCTTTGGGATGTGTCTACAGCAAATGCCAAAGACGACAGGACACACAAAGTCACTTCCGTCCATTCCCTCAGCTCCCAGTCCCATTCTTACCATCATTTGGGCAGGATATGACCAGCCCGGCCAGTCTTCAGTGATCGAGGAACTGGGACTGGCCCAGCTGTCAGGAGGAAGTTAAAGGAATGTTTGGTTATACAGTGGTACCTCGAGATACGAGTGACCTAACATACGAGATTTTTGAGATACGAGCCTTCGAGCGAGCGATTTTTGCTTTGAAATACGAGCAACATTTGAGATAGGAGTCATCGCGCGGATCGGCCGGCTGCACATGACCCACCAGTTTACCGAGACTCGAGCATCTCATAGTTTCCCACGCCTCAAGGTTATGGAACGAATTAAACTTGTATCTCGAGGTACCACTGTATTTCTCCTTTTAGGGTTTGGGACCCAGAGGCCTCTCATGAATTCCTAGAATCCATCAGCTTCCACCAAGGGGGGAGAATAATCTTTGAAGAATAAGAGAGACCTCACATTTTCACGAAAGGGTAAAGACCGAATGAGTCTGTGACACTGACCCTTTCCAGGGTCCTTCTTGATATGAAAACAGAACATTCCTATGGACAGTCCAAAATAACGCACATTGACGAGAACCACCTTCCTCTGGCAATCTAAACAAAGCCTCGATAACTGTGCAATCCCCTCCTTATGTTCGATTCATGATGCTTCAGCAAGATGTACGTGCCATTTTCAGAAGCTCTGAATCGCCTAAATTAATGTCCCGGACAACAAACATGTCACCCTTTATTTTCCAACAAACAGTACATTTATAGAACTGTTTCCATTGGGAAATAAAAGGTGATTATTATATATATTTAAAAATATAGACAGACATAAAAAAATAAAACTCACATTTCAACACCCAGAAGTACTAGTGTTGCTTTTTTAAAAAAAAAACGACAAGCCAAGATGAAGTTGATTCATTTCTTCCAATCATGGGCTCTCTGCAACCTTTTCAGAAGCAACCATCTGTCCTCTCTCATGCACCCACACTGGAAATGTGCCCTGTCTGAGAATCGAACCTGAAACCCTCCAGTGCATGTTTCTGTTTTTTGTTTTTTTTTTAATATATTTTATTGATTCTTTACAGAGAGGAGGGGAGAGGGATAGAGAGCCAGAAACATAGATGAGAGAGAGACATCAATCAGCCGCCTCCTGCACACCCCCTACAGAGGATATGCCCACAACCAGGATACATGCCCTTGACCAGAATCGAACCTGGGACCTTTCAGTCCGCAGCCGACGCTCTTTCCACTGAGCCAAACCGGTTTTGGCCAGTGCATGGGTTTTAACCAACTGAACCACACTGGCCAGGGCTCAAAGGAGGAAATTTAATGCGAGAGTTTTCTTAAGCCTTCCACCTGCTCCAGAGGTCTTTTGCTGCTTACTTCCTGTGTCTTAGCTGCATCTGGAGAGTCCACCTTCCCAGGTTCATGACCTCCGGCTAAGTGAAGCCGCATTGTTTCAGAGTCTCTGTAAACTGCTCTTTAGTGATGTCAGCCAGGGGGAAAGATGCCATCCTGAGATAAATACCTGGCCTAGAAGAGGCCGTGCAATAGACCAGTGGAACTGACCTTTGCTGTGCATTGCCCACAGTCCTCGAGGAGCCGTGTGCATCCCAGCCCGGGAGACGCTACAGTCCATCTATTTCCTGTCAAATTGGATTTACAGAGCTCGTGCTGTAAGCGCAGGACCATGCTAGGGACTATAGAGAGGAATAAGCTTTTCTTTTTCCTCTGGGAGCATGTATAGTCTCTTTTAATGACAAGATGTTTATGTTAAACGCTCCGAACCCCCAAGTTTCAATCCCCCACCCTATCGATGTACAAACACGCTTGCGTTCACCAACAAACGTGACCCACCTTCTGGGAAAGCAGATGAGTCAGTAAGCGGCTCCCTGAAATGATTCAAGGGCGTGGGAAATGACTAATTAGGTGCAGAAACGGGTCTTTGGGGCTACAGAACCGAGGCATGAGGAAGCGAAGCAGAGCTGGAGAGCATCATTCTTCTCTGAAGATAAGGATGACACTGTTTGTCAAGTCAGGATGCAGACACGCAGCTGAGTAAAGCCTGGAGCTTCCGGGGCCACCGACAACGTGGTGACGGTACCACTTCCTGCCGCGAAGGTGCTCAGACGCTCTTTACGCATTTTTTAAAGCTTTTTTTTTTTTTAAAGTCCTTGCTGTCTCCAACCAAATGGGGACTGGTATGCCCATCTCTGGAGTAGAGATCATGAGAATCCAACAAAACGGGGAGCAAAAACTGGACACGCAACCAACATGCACATTTTGACCCAGCATCCTCTTCCTCCTCCAAACTCTGGCTCTACTTCACACTTCTCACCTTCTCAGGCAAAGACTGTCCGCGCTCACAACATTCAGCACTCACAATAGTCAACTAGCATATTCCCTTTCTATATAATAGAAGTGTCAGAGATGATTGGTACCAAGGGTTGGTATTGATGGAATTGGGGGCATGGGTGGGGACGTGACTCTGAGTCCCATGGTGCGCCCCAGATTCTGACAGGAGGAAGGTTTTCATATACATTTTACTAATTTTCTTTCATCTCTGATGGGAGCCTGGCAGCGTGGCCTTGAATGTAACACGGGCTGCTCTTCACGGTGATCCTCACACTACCCCGCCCACTGGAATGGCAAATTGCTGAGGCCTTACCCCAGGCCCTGAGATTTTATTGTACCTGTTGCTAGGTGAGGTCTGCTCACCCGATTTTTGAAAAGTTCCCCCCACAACTCTAAGGAAAAGCCAAGGTCAAGAACTATGTTAGGCCAAAACCGGTTTGGCTCAGTGGATAGAGCGTCAGCCTTCGGACTGAAAGGTCCCGGGTTTGATTCGGGTCAAGGGCATGTACCTTGGTTGTGGGCACATCCCCAGTAGGGGGTGTGCAGGAGGCAGCTGATCGATGTTTCTCTCTCATCGATGTTTCTAGCTCTCTATCCCTCTCCCTTTCTCTCTGTAAAAAATCAATAAAATATATTAAAAAAAAAAAAAGAACTACGTTAGGAAGGTAGGATTATATCCAATGCAGAGCATCCTTGGACTAAACAGATATTCGTATGAAAACTGCGTCAGCCCACGGAGTCATTTCACAGCCTCTCCCGCCACTGGCCTGGGCAAAGGTCCACTCCTGGGAAAGTAACTTTAAGGGTCAAGGGCACGGCTCGGTCCCTGCCCCTCTGAGCTCCTTACTTTATCTCCAGGAGGTTTAATTTTTTTTCTCTAAAACAGTGGTTCTCAACCTTCTTAATGCCGCGACCCTTTAACACAGTTCCTCATGCTGTGGTGACCCCCAACCCTAAAATTATTGCTACTTCATAACTGTAATTTTGCTACTGTTATGAATCATAATGTAAGTATCTGTTTTCCGATGGTCTTAGGCAACCCCTGTGAAAGTGTCGTTCGACCCCCAAAGGGGTCTCGACCCACAGGTTGAGAACCACTGCTCTAAAGCATTCAATTCCAAAAGGCAGTCAAAGGGACCCCAGAGGTCGTGGGGCCCAACCCTCCCCTCTTACAGATGAGGAAACTGAGGCACTCGGGGAGGAACGGAGTCTCCCAGCTTAACTGCGGGAAGGAACTCCATCCTCCCGGTTTCCGGGCAGTGCATTGCGGCCACACACTCTGCCCCCCACCCCCGTGAAGATGAGCACAGGATGCTGGATGCGCGCACATGGTCAAAAGTTCATCACTAACGTGGTTATTAATAAAGATGAGCTTAAACGCCGCAAGGCCACGCCGGCGCTGGTGGCTCCCGGGAAGGCCATTTTTTCGGTCTGCTCTCATCTAATTCCCGGGGCTTCGTAATTGGAAACAGGCGATATCCGATGGGCAGGGCTGCGGGTACAGTTCTGCCTGGGAGAGCAGCCACCTTCCCTCCTGCAGCTGGGCCTGCTCAGATTTGCCCTGAGGAAAGGAATCAAAGGAGTGGGAAAACGGGCTGAAAAGACAAGATCACCGTGGTCTGGGAGAGTTATGTCCCCCCCAGAAAAGCCATGTGCTGGGCTCCTGTGCTGAGAGGGTTGGGGGGATTCTGGGCTGCGTCAGCTTCCTGGGGGGCAGCGGTTCTCAACCTGTGGGTCGCGACCCCTTTGGGGGGCGAACGACCCTTTCACAGGGGTCGCCTAAGAGCATCAGAAAACACCTATTTCCCATGGCCTTAAGAACCAACACACCGCTCCTCGGTGTAGCAAAGCGTAGCAACGTAGTTTACTGTTGTCCTAGGAAGACTGTTGCCCACGCTACACCACGATTCAAGACAACATTTCATTTATTTGTAATTAGAAAGAAATATTTCACAATATATAATTACGTATTGTTTTTGTGATTAATCGCTATGCTTTAATTATGTTCGATTTGTAACAACGGAAATACATCCTGCATATCAGATATTTACATTACAGTTCATTAACAGCAGCAAAATTACAGTGATGAAGTAGCAACGGGAATAATTTTATGGTTGGGGGTCACCAGGAGCCCACACCCGGTAGGCACGCAGGTCCAGGGGGTGTGATGGGTTCCTGTGAGTGCAGGGCCCAGCTAAGCCTGAAGGACAGACAAGAGGACATGACACATAAGCCAAAGGCAGCTTCTCCTTCCCAGGAAACTCACCATCCAGGGGGGAGGCCACAGACCCCCCCCAGGCTCCTGGGCAAGAGAGCTGACTACACACACGGGGGAAGCTCGGGGAACCCCTCCAATGTCCATCACAGCAGGCCAAGGCCCCAGGGCTCTGGCCAGGGTCCGCAGTGCCCAGGGTCAGCCAGCTGCGGTGGGTTAGAGCTGGTCTGTGGGATGTTCCAGGAAACAGCAGCCACCTCTGAGCAGCACACGGGAGGAGGCACTGGAAAGGGTGTGGGGCACCAGTTCCTGGCACTACAGCATTTCTGAGGTTCTGAGACAACCACCCCAAAGGTCTCCCGCCATCAGCAACTTGGAAGTGGTCACCCACCCTCCAGTCGCAAGGAGGGTGCAGGCGCCCTCTAGTGGCTGGAAGGGGCCTGCGCCCTGGGCTCCACCTGGAACCTCTCCAGCTTTCGGACCTGCTTCCCGGTACCCAGAGGGAGGATTAGTTCCAGAGAAGCATCCCTTCCCACACCCCCTCCAGCCCCAGCATCCCTCCCCTCGCCCCTCCTCGGCGTCTCCCCAGCTCTCCACAGATCCAGCCACAAAGTTGCACGTCCTCCCTGGCTCTCAGCTTCACTAACGAACACACGTCAGTCACACTGTAAGGAAGACTCAGGGTCCTTGTCAGGAGGGATCAGCCCCCAGCTGGAGGTTTCTGGGCGGCATGTGGTTGCCCATTCTCCCCTTCTGCAGGGCACACCCACCTGCAGGTCTCCTGAAGCCACTGGCACCCCTCACCAGAGGAGAAGTAGGCAGAGGGACCAGAAGGGGAGGGAGAGGGACCGGCACTCCCTGCTTCAGCAATACTGTGGGGGCCAGGCGGGCTTAGAGTCCGGGCACTGAGCAAAGGACGAAGCCACGGCCGCGCTGGCCTGTCCGTCACCCTCTGCCACCTTTGCAGCATCCGGTAGTGCCCCTAAGACTGCTCCACCCATGGGTGCCTCTATTTCCCTCAGTATCAAAGCTTCACAGGAGTTTGCCAGAGGGAGGCCACGCCAGACAATGCCTTTCAGTGACGCTGTGGACAATCCGCAGAGTCCCTGCCCTCAAGGAGCTGGGAGTCCATCCGTCAAATGCGAAATCCACGGTCCACGCCAGGCTGCCCTTCCCGTGCCCACAAGAGCAGGCTGCTCGAGCTGTCACTTTGCCCCTGGAGCTGGTGTTCAGCCTGACTCTGGTCTGCATCCCTTCGTGATAAGGAGCACGTGCCCGTCCATCCGCAGAACAGACCCAATCCACCTGCCTCCCACCCTGTCCCAGGCTCCACCGCTCTCTCTGCTGCAGCCTCATTGCTTCCCCTTCCCTCCAGGCCCCTGTGCGCACCCTTCACAACGCTGGTGCCTCCATGGTGTCCCCTCCCTGGCTTCCCTGCCTGTGCTCCTCGCCCTCTGGGTTCAGCTGCTGGATCCCAGCCTCCCGTCAGCACCCCTGCTGTCCGGTAGCGGGAGAGATGGTCCCTGTCCCTCTGCAGGAAGGACCCACACTCCCTGGCCCCGCCCCAAAGCTGGCTCTCTCAGCCTTCACCCTGCTGGGAGAAGAGTGCCCAGCCCTCATCCCACAGGCACACCCTACAGCCCCCACCCAGCCCCTCACCCCGGGCCACGAGGCCCAGCCGCTGCCCCCATCACAATGAGCACTCCGTGTGAGCTCCTGTCTGCTCCTCGGACCCGTCCCACCACCTAGAATGGGGGCTGCCTGAGTATCAGGTGTCAGTGCCCTTCATTACGGTACTTCCAGCCCCTGGCTGCATACAGTCGATGCTCAATTAATACTGCAATGAATGAATAAAGAAGGTCATGGAACGAGAGCTCAGCGGAAGGAACGGTCGCCTCCAGGTGACTCAAGGCCAAAGGTGTGATGAACTGCAGCAGCGAAGGCACAGAGCGGGGCGGGATGGGAAGGGTTTGGGGGTGGGGGTGGGTGTCTGAAAAGCCCTCAGGGGTCAGGTTTGACAGAGGTGAACGGCGACAGCAGAGAGAGGACAGGCATCGTGGAGGCCTTCAGGGGTCACTAACAGAGGGGCAGGAAGGCTCGTGGCAGATGGACTGTGAGGCAGAGGCCGGTAAGGAGACCAGAGAGTAGCTCACCCGGGCATCCGGGGAGATGGAGATGAAGAAGACAGGAGACCTGGGTCTCAGGGCTGCCCCTTAATTCCCAGCTTCCCCACTTCTTCCCTTCCCTGCCCTTCACTGGGAGGATCCGTTCTGAGGTTCCACTTGTCTGGAAGAAGCCCCACTGCTAAAGAGCACCACCCCAAGACCCGCCTGGGACACACACTTTAGTCCCCTCCTCTGGGCCTAGAAGCCCTTGGTGGAGTGCTGGCGCCACCGCGTGGACAGAGCTGGAACGCGCGGCGTGGCCACACCCTGCAGCCTGGGGCAGGTGGGCCACACTCAGGCCACTTGGCCTCTGCAAGGTCCTGACGCCCTGGAGGCTGAAGAGGCCTGAACACAGCTGCACCCCCGTCTCCATGTCTCCACCGTGGCTCGCATCGCATCTGGCAGAGAATTCCAGAAACCCTGGCCGAGGGAGCCAGTGGGCATGGGGAGGCAGAAAAAGCAGAGCGCGCTGCTGAAACTTTCTGAGTGACCGGGAAAAACAGACTCTTAACAGAGCAAACATTGATAAAGCACCCACTATGTGCCAGGCTTGGTGCTAAGTGTTTCGGGAAAGTTCCTTATGTAACCGTATCCCTCTAGTGTGGGGAGCAGATAATCAAGAAACAGAAGGTCAAGGTCGCGTGGCTGGCGAGTGCAGAGCTGGGGTCTGAATTGGCGGCCTCCGCCAGATTCCAGGCTGAATCACAAGCAAAACGCGCCTCAGCTGCAGGCACGGCACAAACACGGTTAACCCGAAAGACCCCCACACTCCTACCTGTCCAAACTCTGACCTGTTGGCAGTTGGGGTGCTGCATCCTAAGAAAGTCGTGGAAATGGACTCACCCTTGACTTCCGCGGCACAGCCTTCTTTTCAGCTTCCAGAAACCCCAGTCCTGGATCCGTTCACCCAGCACCTCCCCGCCCGCCAGACCGCCCCTCCCACAGCAGCTGCGGCCACTTCCCAGATTGTACACTGAGGCGGATACTGGTCCGGGGAGGCGGGCTTTCAGTGATGGGGGGGAATCAGGAAGCCCCACTGCCTAGGCCCTAGGGCAGTGGTTCTCAACCTTCCTAAGGCCGAGACCCTGGCATACAGTTCCTCATGTGGTGGTGACCCCCAACCATGAAATTTTGCTACTGTTATGCATCGTGATGTCAATATCTGCATTTTCCGATGGTCTTAGGCGACCCCTGTGAAAGGGTCGTTCGTCCCCCAAAGGGATCATGACCCACAGGTTGAGAACCGCTGCCCTAGGGCATCATCCCCTTATTTCTCCCCCCACCCCCATTCCTATCACACCACAAATGTGGTGACCGTGACCCTGCTAATATCATTCCGGTCACAGGATGTCAGATTTAGAAGTGATTCACTCATCGCGTTGGAGAGAAGACACCCCCGGACCCGGCCGAGGGGCCAGGACTGCAGTCTGGGTGCACAGGGCGGTGTCTCCCTTGTTTTCCCACAAGACACAGCGGCTTTTCCAACCCCGTGAACACAGCAGACGAATTCAAAGCCAGCCCTGCACTCAGACCACCTTCCAAAACAGCTCCACCTGCAGACTCCGTGTCACTGTGTTCTGTTCTCTCTCCCAGACCTGGACCCACCAGGGATGCCAGGGCTCCCACAGAGCATTTGAAAAGCAACGAAAATAATTTTATGGTTGGGGGTCACCACCACATGAGAAGCTGTATTAAAGGGTCGCGGCATTAGGAAGATTGAGAACCACTAGTCTACATGGTCTCAGCACCACCTTCCTGTCTCAAGGCTGTGTACTTAAAGAGGTGCTAGTGCAGGTGTGCCAGGCATTCCACAATATTGAAGGTCAAGGGTAAAAGCCAGCCCCCAGCCCCCAGCAGCGTGACCTTGAGTAATAGCTTTAGGGTCAGCATGGGGCTGGCACACAGACTAATAAAAATGTTATCATATGGTCGGGTCTTCAACTAGCCCTCGTTCACAGAGTAAGGAGAGAAGGACGGGAGAAGCCATCACTCCGGGTGGGCAGGTGGCAGTCTTACTAAGAAAGGGTCCCACACACCAGGCTTGACCTGGGCAGCCACAGTCAAGCAGATCTCTCACCCTCTTGCAGAATCAGAAAAATCTTCGTAGAGGCCTTAACGTGGCTCTTTGGTCACCTGCACGGTCTAGATCAATGGTTCTCAACCTGTGGGTCACGACCCCTATAGGGGTCACCTAAGACCATCGGAAAACACCTATTTCCCATGGTCTTAGGAACCAACAGACCAATCCTCGGTGTAGCAATGTAGTTTACTGTTGTCATATAAAGACTGTTGCCCATGCTACACCACGACTCAAGACAAAATTTCATTTATTTGTAATTAGAAATAAATATTTCACAATATATAATTACATATTGTTTTTGTGATTAAGCACTATGCTTTAATTATGTTCAATTTGTAACAACGGAAATACATCCTGCATATCAGATATTTACTTTACAGTTCTTAACAGCAAAATTACAATTATGAAGTAGCAACGGAAATAATTTTATGGTTGGGGGTCACCACCACATGAGGAGCTGTCTTAAAGGGTCGCGGCATTAGAAAGGTTGAGAACCACTGGTCTAGATGGTCTCAGCACCACCTTCCTGTCTCACGGCTGTGTCCTTGAAAGAGGTGCTAGTGCCAGTGGGCCAGGCATTCCAAGGCCAGGGAGGGGGAAGGAGCCTCCCTTGCAGGATCCTGATCTCTGGTCAACCAGAGGCCTTGTCCCCCCTATGACTCCCTCCAACACATGTGCTCTTCACTGCTGAATTTTGCTTTAAGAAACATGCAACAAATGGTAGCAAATTCTAGCCACCTTCAACCTTAAAGGCACAGTCTTGGGGGGCTTCTGGAAACTCCAGGTCACCTCGGTGAGCATGGCTGTCCTCTGGGTTCTGTCTCACAATGGATCCTTGAAGGAGAATTGGGTGGGATGAAGGGAAAGAATCCTTAAATGATCCCCACCACCATCACCCCACCCTGTCCTGACAAGTGTACTACGCTCTGCCCTGCCCCCCCCCCCCCCCCCCCGGGCCTCTGTCAGTTGACCCAGAGCTTGGAAAGCCCCAGAAGAAGTGTGTCACCATGGTCTAGAGCAGTGGTTTTCAACCTGTGGGTCGCGACCCCTTTGGGGTCGAACAACACTTTCACAGGGGTCGCCTAAGACCATTGGAAAACACATATACGATTCGTAACAGTTGCAAAATTACAGTGATGAAGTAGCAACAAAAATAATTTTATGGTTGGGGGTCACCACCACATGAGGAACTGTATTAAAGGGTCGCAGCATTAGAAAGTTTGAGAACCACCGGTCTAGAGCAAGTCTGGACTCTGACGCCTTCAGCCAGCCAGGTCACCCTGAGCCTCAGCTTCATCCTTGGGAAGATGGGACTGAGAGCACCTGCCCATGATGCTTAGCGCAGCACCTAACTCCATACGCACAGACAGGTTCTAGGTGGGAGCGCGTCTAATGCGTTGTTTTACTGGAGCCAATTAACTTCCTTCCAGATGCACCGCATGATGTGATTTTCCCTGCTCCACGCCAGCACATGGATGATCTCTGCTTCACCGGACGGGAGCTACACATTCTGTTTATTTATTTGTTCACATTCCATTTGGCTGGTGGTCATGGGACTGAAAGACAAGCATTGATGCTCTGCCTGAGACAGACTGTGGGAGCGAGGGATTTTCTCTTCTCTAAACTTGAGGGCTGGGTACTTGGTGACGCTAGTTTTACTTTCAGAGCGAACATTTGTCCTAAATAGGAAATGGTGGGAACCAAATACCACACGGCTGCGACTCTTTCACACGTGCCGAACGCTCCATGTGTTTCTCTCACATCCATGTTTGTCTTTCCCTTTCTCTTCCACTCTCTCTAAAAAATAATGGGAAAATATCCTTTGGTGAGAATTAAAAATAATAATAATAATAGACAGTGGTCATAAGAGTTAGAATTCTGCTATAAAGGAAGGTCATGTTTGGGGACAGCAAGAGAGACACTAAAGCAAAAAAACGAGTGAGTGGACCAAAGGGTGAAGGCATGGGCACGGAAATGGCATCCAGAGGAAGCAGAGGGATTGAGGCCAAAGTTCAGGGAGAGAGGCTGGCAGAGAGCAGTGGGGTGGTCTTGGGCGTTAGGTTCCCAGCCAGGCCAGGCCCCCAAAGGTCACGGGCAGCATCACTGGGCACACGATGGCCACCCCTGGCAGAGGGTGCTCACTTGAGAGAAGGCTGCACCTGAGTGCTCTATAAGGACCCACAGAAAACAGTGCTTTGATAATATGCTTGTTTTCCTTAATATTTTTGAGCAATGATGATGAATTAGTAGGAAAAAACCAACACTTCAGTACATATTTTCATAAACTTTACAGAACGATGACAGAAGCGCTGCATATAAAGTTTTTACAGACACCCAGAGAATGTATCTCTGACGCGAACATTTATTTCCTAAGGCAGTGGTTCTCAACCTGTGGGTCGAGACCCCTTTAGGGGTCAAACGACCCTTTCACAGGGGTCGCCTAAAACTATTGGAAAACACCTATTTCCCATGGTCTTAGGAACCAATACACGGCTCCTCGGTGTAGTAAAATGTAGCAATGTAGTTTACTGTTGTCTTATTAAGACTGTTACCCATGCTACACCACGATTCAAGACAAAATTTCATTTATTTGTAATTAGAAATAAATACTTCACAATATGTAATTACATATTGTTTTTGTAATGAATCCCTATGCTTTAATGATGTTCAATTTGTAACAACGAAAATACATCCTGCCTATCAGATATTTACATTACAGTTCATAACAGTAGCAAAATGACAGTGATGAAGTAGCCATGGAAATCATTTTATGGTTGGGGGTCACCACCACATGAGGAGCTGTCTTAAAGGGTCGCGGCCTTAGGAAGGTTGAGAACCGCTGCTCTAAGGGGACATACAGCTGGACGTAGCTATCTGCCTGCCTCCCGACCGCTTGATCACGGTCCCAGCGCTCTGAGCCAGTAATCAACCACTCACCGAAGGCTCGTAAACTTATGTCAGAGAGTTTCTTCTAAAGCATTTCAATAAAGTTCTGTGTGAAGTCAAACCAGAACAGTTGGTTGTATAACAAATTACATGTAGGGGACTTTTTACTACCAATGCAAGACATCGAGAATCTGTTTCTTTTTTTTTTTTTTTTTTTTTTTTTTTAAAA
>PVJN01005397.1:0-11117 GCA_004026805.1 Lasiurus borealis | reverse complement strand
GTTTAATACCTTCCCTCAGGGCATTTCTGTGCTTTAAGGTGTTTACAAAGAAATCCGAAAGCCTCTTCCAAATGCAATCATTAGTTTGTATTAAACGGAAATGCCAGATGCCAAGCCTCCAGTTCCTAAAAAGAGCGTTTTAAAAAGAGATTTACATCCAAATTACGTGTTATAAACTTCAGTAGCAGGTCCTGTCGCTTCTGAACGCTAAAACTACCTGTGGATAAAAATCTACATTCAATTGTGCAATTGTTTTTTTTTTTTTTCTAAATCTGAATGAAAAATCTTACCCCAGTTAATCTCTGTGTTAATTTCGCTGAAAAAACCCGGGACCGCTGACGGCTGATCTTCCCGCTGACGGCAGAGCTGACCCCCTGTCGGCTGTCTGTGCTGTCAGGAGGGGAGGAAACAGCCACTAGATGTACCACCTGACACGAAGGCCATGCCTCGACGCCCTCTCCGTTGCTGTTGTGTCCCCTTATTAACGGCCTAACCTAGTGTCTCCCAAAATGTTTTCCGGGGGGAGCCAGTGAGGGGGTCCCAGATGAAGGGGAAAGGGTCCTGGGGTCCCGAGTTCGGAAACGCTGGTTGAGGGCTGTGTCCTCCAGACCCTGGGCCCTCACTGTGCTGAGTACAACAGGGAGTTCCCAGCAAGAGGACCTTGGCCAAACTTGCTTTTCCAGGGACCCTTTCTTCTGCAGAACGGCCCTGACATCCCGGAGCACGCTCCCCCCACAACCCCCCAAAAACTACTGGAGTCCCACAGCTGAACCTGCGTTCCTGGCCTTTCCCAGGGGTTCTCTCCACTCAGAAGGGAGGATCATGGAATCCCACACATTCCACTCTAGTTCTTTCTCTGTTTTTCTTAAAATCTAGGAGATCAGAGAGCCCTTCCCTTTTTCTAAGGGACTTGGAACATTCTCCTTTTGAAAGAGTGCAGTTTCGTTATTGGAGTTTGTTTGTTTGTTTGTTTGCTTTGTAACTTGACTCACAGCCCTTCCCTGGAGGCATGCATTTCAGGTTCGGAGAAATGCGGAGTAAACGTCATAAATTATTTACAAGCACCTGGTTTGTTTAAATCGTACACGGACGCCATCTGCTTCGGGGAAACCGTGAGAATCAATCTAAAGCAAAACTTGGAAACCGGACTGTCGTGATTACGGGTGTGTTCTCGCAACGAGGCCCCGAAGGGTGGGTTGTGTGCTACACGGACGCGAGGGTCGGCTTGCCTGGGGGAGCGGAACTTTGGTTGAGATTTTGTTTCTTCCTTAAGAAGGGTTTGCAGCACCAGTTAGTTACAGAAAAAGGCATGCATCTTTATTCTCACAGTGAGCCGCGCGGCGAGAGACCCGGTGAGCCAGACATCGCCTTCCCCAAAGCGTCTGATCTGAGATTCCCAGACAACGAACGGACCGAGAGGGGAACAGGGCCAGGGAAGCCGAAACCGAGGTCCCGGCTCGGGCTGGACCGGCCGCCGCTCCAGCTGCATCACCAGCAGGACAGCAGCGTCAGCCACTAGAGAGTCTGCCGACCGTGACATTCAGAGAAGCGAGAGGCGGCCTGAGTATAACCTTGATCGCTAATTTCGGGGATGAATGCAAGAGCCTAGCGAAATGGTGGCTGGCCCACACAGGGAGCACCCGAGGGGATAAGCCTCCCCCTGCGTTCCCCCCAACACGGCACGCCCAGTTAGTGAACCGGAAGCCACCAGGGGAAGCCCGCACTCCACCCCGGAGCCGAACGGTACACCAGTTCCTACCAAGAAAGCACGTTCTAAACGGGGAATCAGCAAAGAAGGGCGGCTGTAGCAGCACAGCCTTATTGCTATGAGTTCCACACGAGACCAGTTCATTCCAGTGAAATATCAGTCAGTGCCCTTCCCTCTCCCAAACACAGAACAGTCATGAGATCCGATTAGTGTTTAAGACCCAAGCTTAGGAAAGCACACTTCATTCTCAGTGCTTCCAGATGAGATAAAAGGCGATATGCAATATTCATTAGGAGAGGCCCTCGGTCCGTAATACCCTGGAGAGGAGGAACAAGGAGCTGGGAGAAAATGTCTTAATATCCCGTCTTTGAGAAGTCACCAGAAATTACCAAAATGAATGAACGCTCTGCTCCCCGCTCACAAAAAGGCACCTCTGTTATGAACAGACAAGTTTTCATGATTTGCCACTATGTGGCGTCAGGATTGAGGCATATAACCTGTTAAATGTTTAAAGAACCTTGATTTTTGCCTCACAGCTACAGATCCGTAAATGTCTCCAACCATTCACCAGGCAGGAGGCCACCACCAAGGCCGCACGGGGTGGCACCCTGCCCGCCCCGAAGTGGGTCCCAGGCCCCCGACCAGGGAACCCTGTGCTGGCAGCCTCAGCCACAGCCCTTTCTGCCACCGAGTCTCCTGAGCCCACCACACCGGGGCAGCTGTATACGTGAGAGGCAGGGACCACAGCGGGGTGGGGAAGGGTACAGCCAGGAAACGGAAGTCAATCCTAAATACTTGCTGGTCATCGGAAACGCAGTGCTACGTTTTGATCTGAGCCAAAGTTTTCCAAGTCCGTTTTCTGGCCAAGTTCACCTTGAATCTCGCCGGCCAGAGGTCCTTCCTGGTGTCAGGTACGTCATCATGCTATCTCCATCCCTGACCTCCTGGAACACTGTGTTCTCACGCAGCTCTGAAAACACGTCCTAAATCCGACCAGCACCGGCCAGCACAGGGACACCTGGGTGTGATGGACACCCGCCCGTTCTTTCGTAAAGCACTTGGGGTTGACAATTATTTTTTAAAGGAAGATTAACAGTTAATCAGAAAATATACCAATGAATTTCCCCGACAGCATTACGTATCACCGAGATTCAGTTCAAGAATACTAGGTCCAACTACGTTTTTTTTTTTTTTGTCCTTCACATGAATTAGTCCTTAACAGTTATACTTAAAATATAAATCTTTAATAAACTCCGAAATCTTTTCTGAGAGTTCGTTCTGTCAGCTACTGATTAGGAACTGCAAGCGGAGGCGGGGGGCCCCCCAGGGCACTATCTGCGGGCCACTGTGCGCCTCGGAGTCGGGATGGTCGCGGGCCCACGGAGGGGAGAAGGCACTTGCTTTCCGGGAGGCCGCGGCGGGGCGGGGCGGGCCTGGCCACAGGACGCGCCTCCCACCTGGAGCCAGAAAGGGCGGAGCCCACCGGGGGCCGTGCGCGCCCTTGACCTGCTGGCAGCTCGTTCCTACAGCTGCACGAAGCTCAGGAGATATTCCAGGAGTTTCTGCCGGTGGCACTGAGGTAGGAAAGTGCTGCTGAGTTCCAAAATAGTCACTCTCTTTTGTTTGGTCTCTTTGAAAACCTAGAGGGAAAGTTCCAGTTAAATGCAAACAAACAAAACAAAAAAAGACATTCCCATCACCCATCCTAACGGGTGTCCGAAACGCCAGAAGCAGTAAGACACAGCACACCGCCTCCTGCCTTTCAGCACTAGCTCTGCCCGTGTCTGCGAGCAGGGCGGGGATTATGGGAGCAGGTGTAGTGCTGGTCTCGGGGAGGGCAGCCAGTGCACGAATCTAACATTCATGGTGGAATAAAGTCCCAGGCCCTGACAAAGCCCACTGGTACCTCCGTGGAACCCAGCAACACATGATATGAGAAAGTACAGCACAGTGAGGATTCTTCTAGCAATACAGTGGCACCTCGAGATACGAGTTTAATTCGTTCCGTAACCTTGAGGCGTGGGAAACTATGAGATGCTGGAGTCGCGGTAAACTGGTGGGTCGTGTGCAGCTGGCCGATCCACAAGATTACTCCTATCTCAAATGTTGCTCGTATTTCAAAGCAAAAATCGCTCGCTCGACGGCTTGTATCTCAAAAAATCTCGTATGTTAGGGCACTCGTATTTGGAGGTGCCACTGTACTTATAATAAAATATAGCACAATCAGTCAGAGCCATGGGGCACCATCGACACCCCTGCCCAGCAGCCAGAGCATCTGGGAAATGCAGGGACACGTCCTATGCAAACAGGTTTAGACTGGAGGTGGAAACCAACAAAACTCGGGTACTGTCAAAGAAATCCGCACTGGCGGGCCTCACCTTCCACATGCCCCACCTGTCCCCCAAAAGGCCTTCAGGGCTAATCCAGCAGAAATGGCTCCCCTTGGGGTCCACCCACCCCAAAGGTGTTCAAACAGACCACGTCTAAAGGGGAAGAGGACAGAGGTTCACACATGCCTTTCTGCCGCAGGGGGCGGGCACTTACCCCAATATCCTTAAACATTTTCACAGCGTTCTTCACCAGACAGTATGTGGCACTCTCAGCTGCAGAGAAAGAGTGAGACCCTGTCAAACGTTCAGGCCCAGCAAAACCCACGTCCACAGCGATTAGTGCTGAGGCCAGAGCATCAGAGCGAGTCAGTCAGCAGCGGGCAGCTCCATGTTAAACCTACTTCCCCATCTTTAAAGAAAGAAAGAAAAAAAAGGAGAGAAGAATAAGGAGAAAGAGAAAGAGGGAGGAAAAGAGGAAAAGAGATAGGAAGGGAAAGAGGAAGAAGGAAGGGGGGAGGAAGGGATGGAGAAATACTTAAACTTATTTGCCTTAAAGGGGGTTTGTGAGAATCAAAGGAGCTGCGCAGAAACCCCTTTGTTTAATGCGCAGTGATTCCTGCAGCAGCGGGGCCAGAAAGAGCACAAGCCTGGAGGTCAGAAGGTCCAACCCAGTTCTGCCCACTAACCAGCTATGTGACCTGGTGGCGGCCTCATCTACAAAGTGACTGATCTAGATCAGATCTGTACATCTCTCTAGGTCAGTGGTTCTCAACCTTCCTAAGGCCGCGACCCTTGCATACAGTTCCTCATGTGGTGATGACCCCCAACCATGACATTTTGCTACTGTGATGCATCGTGATGTAAATATCTGCATTTTCCGATGGTCTTAGATGACCCCTGTGAAGGGCCGTTTGACCCCCAAAGGGGTCGCGACCCACAGGTTGAGAACCGCTGCTCTAGGTAGAGCTCTATCTCTAGATCGCTGTGTCTCTAAAAATTCCTATGCGCAGTAGTTTCCGTTCTGAACCCTAAGAGCACAAAATGCTATGCCCACCCCAATCCCACCTCTTACACAACAGACAATACCCAGTGTCGGCCTGGAGGTGGAGCAACTGAGCAGGCACAGCTGGTGGGAGTGCCAACTGGCCCACTAAAGCTGAACCTACAACACACCCTGTGACCAGGCGACTCTGCTCCTGGATATGCGCCTAACCTGATGCGAAACATGTCCACCCGAAGACATGTGTGTGCAAACCTGTGCCAAAGAGCACCAACAGCCCAAATACCCATCAACTGCAAAATGACTGAACACAATGTGCTCCATATTCACACAATGGGCAACTACAGAGCAGTAAGAACAAACAAACAGCTACACGCAGGAACCTCACCAGTGATGGGACTCTAGAGTGAGAGGTCAGGATAATTTTGCAATTCTTTCCCCCCTAGAATTAGCACTCCTGTCATCTAAGAAGTCCGAGATTTCCAAGAAGCCAAAGGAGCGGCACGCGTACCATAGGCGGCAACGTTCTTCTCCGTTCTGGTGATGAGGTATTTGTGGAGCCGCTGCAGGTACTCGGGCTCCGGGACGGGCCCGCCGAAGTTGTGGATGAACATGGCGGCGGCGCTATAGGCCTCCAGCAAGGGGCCCAGCAGCCTCTGCAGGAAGGTGATGAACTGCTGGTGCTCCTTGGACTGGCTCACCTGTGGGAGAGCAGGGACAGCGCGTGAGGAGGCCCGGGAGCCGCGGCACGCTGATGGGGACCCCCCTGGGAGAACCAAGGGCTGAGAAGATGGCTGTCGAGGTCCCTGCACAGAGCCGCCTGCCACCCGTGTGCACAGAGAGCGTCTCTGCGGGAAGTGATTCTTGGTGCTGAAATATGTTCTTTTTCGCAATCATTGACTTTCACAGGACTTGAGGTTTGCATTGAGCAACTGCCTAAAAGGAATCGTGGTATTTGACAGCATAATTATGACACATGGTCATCACTGAAAGTGGCCGGTCCTAAGGTTAGTCTCTACAGGGCTGGAAGCCTGACTCCACAGTCACTCAAGGACACAAAAAGGTCACATGAGAAGACCACAAGATCATCTCTGTCCTCCCTAGTCCCCACTTGCTGGCTTTCTCAACCCCCGTTACCCTTCAGCAAACAGTCCAGGGAGGACGGGTGATGGTGAGGCTCTCCCTGTATCCCCCCAGACATGCATGTTCAGATAGGCTGCTCTTGTGTGTGGAAGCAAGTTCATTGGCCCATCCTGAAACTAACAAAACCCCACATGGAAAAATGTGTCATGTCATCTGGAATCTCCAGAAGCCATACCTCCTGACTGTGTGTGTGTGTGTGTGTGTGTGTGTGTGTGAACTAGGCGTGCCATCCCACTGCAGAGAAAGTATCCACTTAGGCTATTCAGAAAAGATGGGTCATTATTACTGACCTCTAAAACTGTAAGTTAGACAAAATGGATTTTTCTAAATGAGGGACAACCAAACTTCTAAAAATCCACATTTTCTCCTGTGATAGGATTTGTTTGCATCGAAGGGACGGCAAGACTGACGACGACTCAAAAGGAACAGCCAGGCAAGAACAGCGTGGGGTAATCCCCCCCGCCCCCCCAGTTGGTGTGGTACCCCCTGGCTTGGTGACTGAACACAAACACGCCTCTTTAGGCGCGAGTGCGGGTGTGGGCACAGGTCATGAATGGCACCGTCCAGGACATTCACCTTGCTCAATGTCCACTCTTGTTTCCTCTTCCATTCCATTACACCCGAGCTGAACAATTTCAGGGATTAATTCGACGGCTCGAGAGCCACCAGGCAGAAAGCACCGGGCTGGGTTGTGGGTGCAGGTGCAGGGTCCC
The DNA here is from genome assembly GCA_004026805.1 of Lasiurus borealis. Taxonomy (NCBI): domain Eukaryota; kingdom Metazoa; phylum Chordata; class Mammalia; order Chiroptera; family Vespertilionidae; genus Lasiurus; species Lasiurus borealis. The sequence continues at coordinate 4,223 of PVJN01005397.1, read as the reverse complement.
AGTTTATCAGCCTCATTAGCTAGTGGCCACATGAACCTCAAGTCATCGCTGTCAAGTCCTCCGGGACCCTTCCCCAAAGTACCTTCAGGTAGCAGTCTCGCTGCTCCTCCCCGAAATCACTGTCTTCGTCTTCTTCATCGCTTCTCCAGGACAGAGGTTCGGGAAGCTTCTTGTCCCACTGCTGCTCGGCCAGGCCGGGGCTGACATCCTCCTGGTCATCTTGCTATGCCAGGGGACGAGCAAGAGTCAGGAAAAAAGGCACAGGCACAGGCCACTGCCAGCTGGGCCCACCCCGGCAGCTTCTCTCATTCCCTCTCACTCCTCTCTGCCCGCCACTTACACGGTCCATCCCCCTCCCTCTCCAAACTCAGAATCACTCGGGAGAGAGCGAGGAAAGAACAAAGGAAAGGATGGTGGGAGGGAGAGGGGGGGCAGGGAGAAAGCTACCAAACACATCAAATAAAAACACCTTCGCCTTCTGCAGGCCATACTCACTCTAATAAATTTACCAACATTAACACAAAATCTCAAAAGAGAAAAATGCGTCTGTGCAAGCTACAAGCACGCTGAGAGGAAAAACATCTCATCTTACAACAACTTCAGGACCCGGAATTGGCAGGCTATGTTTGAGCCAATACCAGTCACACAGAAGGAACCAAAATGTCACACAATCCCAAAGAAAGACGTTTACTCTCCCCACGCTGGTTTTTCTCTTCCCTTCACCTGGATTTGACTACAGATCTAATGTAATCATTAGTTAAAATAACTGGTTGTAATATTGGTTAAAATAGTTGGTGGAAAAAACAAGGAAATGAAGAGCAAGAAACTAACCTAAATAAAGGCAAACAAGGGTGACTCCCCTTACCTCTGCGACCGTGAGAATGCCGTACTGGATGAACCTTCCCACTGTTTCGTGGCAGACCTGGTAAAATGTCTGGCAGGGCTGGAAAGAAGAGATGCTTCAAGGTCAATGTCACGATCCTAGACCTCTTTTAGTAAAAACAGAAAAACATCGTACAAAGTAGTTGCCAACTATTTCCATGATAGAACCCACCTTAGGACTGGGCCAGTCCTAAGATATTTCCAATGCCCACCCTCCTGATAAATATGGGTGGTCATGGGCAAAGCCACAGGAAAAAAGAGGGCTCGTTCTCCGGACTGGCAGAGCACACAGTGTGGCCGCACCTGAAAAAGGGTGCTCCCCAGCTCAGCCTCCCCCCTACCCCAAGGGAAGCAGCCCTAGAGGGGCCAGAGTCTGCTACCTGTCACACCCCACCACCTATTCTTCTTCCTTATAAGACAATTTCTCTGCAAAAGCTGCCAGAGCTTTGTAGAGACACTGTCCACAAAGGTGGTGGCTGAGGAAACACAATGTCCAATATTCAAAAAAGATCCAGGAGAAGGCTGAAGGCAATCTTGAGAGCCTATTTACCCTCTCTCTCCCGACTCCGCCCCCCAAGGCTGAGCCAAAACAGATTCCCCAACAGGCCAGCCACATGCCTCCTATGAAGAAGCCCGTGGAGGTGGGCCCTCTTCACACGCGTGCTCACAGACGTCCCAAGTGCAGGACCACAGACTTTAAATAGAACATGAGTTCTACCTGTTGGTGACTTTGAGGAAAGAGCTCTCTCTACTGCTTCACACGTATGCCTCGTTATAAATGTCTGCAAGTACGTGGACATAGCATGCACGCTCATCAGGACCGCTGAGCCTCAGTCTCCCCATTTGTAAAGTGAGGATGAGCAGATGACTTTAAGACTGTTTCTGACTCTTATCACCTGTGGTTCCATCATCCAGGAGTGAGCATGTTAATTACTGACAACCTCTGACCCAGGGCCTCACGTGGACTGAGAGCTCGGTAACCTTGGATCTGACTGATGCACAACGTCGAGCAGTTGCCCAACACACCTCACAGGGGCACAAGGCGCTCACTGGAGCAGTGACCCCAAAAGCCACATCCCCACTGTAAACAACGTGCTAGTATGGAGGTCAGGAGTAGAATGTAAAGCCTCAGTAACGGAAAAAGACAAAGTTGGTTGGTTTATCCTATATAATGAGAGGAATATGCTATTTATCTGCCATGCCCTGAGGTGTAATGACCAACTGCATCACCAAAGCATCAGGATCAGCAGGAGGGTGGGGCAGGGAGCCACAGGCAGGCCCCCTCTCCCCCCCACCCACCTCCCGCCCTGCCCCGAGAGCTCCAGGAGGGCGGGGCAGCGAGCTCTGAGCAGGGAGAGCTACCAGCAGTGGCGGGCGGGTGGCCAGCCGAGGCAAGCAGCAGCAAGATACTCGTATTTTCAGAAAAACGCTCAAGAAGAAGAGAAGAGGCAAAGAGTTGTCACTTACGAGGGAGATGGTGCCCTCGTTAGAGAGCAGGTAGCACAGGCTGGCCGCCTTCCGCACCAGCTGCTCCTGGCTGATCAGGGTGGGGGCCCCAGCAGCGGGCGCGGCCGCCCCCTTCTTGTTCAGGACCGCGTACAGGCTGCAGGCTGAGGAGACGAAAGCATCAATGAGGCCGCAGTCTCAGGGGTCCAAGGACAACTTCAGCTGGCTCAGACAGCTGCGACTACCCGGCCAGACGGCTACGTCAGAAATAATTACCTGCATTTCAGGGTGAAACTGAAGTAAATCCCCTCAGGACTTACTTCTCATGCGTCTGTGTGATCCCAACTCCATCCAAGGCCTTCCTCTGGGGCCCGTCGCCTCTGTTCTCTTTTTCCCTGCGCCCCTGATCACAACTGAGCCCCATCACTCATATCCCCGCCACGTGTCTGTCTCCTCTCACTCAAGTCTCTCAGCTCCTGGTCCTCAAGGCACCTTACCTCTCTCCCTCAATCATAAGTGTAATCCTATGCCGCAATTCATGAGCTACTGACTGAATAACAGATGTAAAAATAAGCTATAAACAGTGATACAGCAGATTATATTCTTATTGGAAGTTTAAAAAAAATCAAAGTGACGCCGAGACCAGTTTGGCTCAGTGGATAGAGCGTCGCCCTGCGAACTGAAAGGTCCCAGGTTCGATTCCGGTTGGAGGCATGTACCTTGCTTGTGGGCACCTCCCCAGTAGGGGGCGTGCAGGAGGCAGCTGATCAATGTCTCTCTCTCTCATTGATGTTTCTGACTTTCTATCCCTCTCTCTTCTTCTCTGTAAAAAGTCAATAAAATATATTTAAAAAAAAAATCGAATGACACGTTCCCTCAAGCAGTTATCATCCAATCAGAAGTAGACCCCGGGTGTTTTAGGCTCTTGTATTTTCTATGAAAATGTCCCAGGGCCCCACCTACCTATGATGGCCTCCATGATAAAGACGTGCAGGACGCCGTTGCTGTAGAAGTTCAGTTCGAAGACTGACGGGACCGTTGTGCTGGGCGTAATAAAAAACTCATCGTTCCTGCTGGTGTGGGTGATGGTGACGCAGTTTCCCAACAGCTGAATGGCGTGTATGACCACGTCTTCGGAATTGCCCGAGAAGCCCAGGTCGAAATCACGGGCCAGCACTTCCTCCTTCATCACAAAGAAGTCCTCCACCAACGTGGAGAGATCGATTCCCTGGAGAAACACACAGAAACGGTGTCACGACCGTGGAAAACTACTTCCCAAAAGGCTGAGAGGCCGTTCAGAGGATTTTTTTCTTGCCCTGGCTTTCCTGCAGCTTCATGTCAGCACATACAGAAAAAGGACCACAACACCAATATAGAAAAAGTAAAAAAAATAATAATACTGATTAAAAAGCTAGTCCCTCAGAATGTCAAGAAATTGATATTCCACATCCACAGAGCACTCTAGCCACACATGTGATATGAGCACATTAAGATCATAGAGAGAAGCAGCCACCATCTGAAAGTTAAGAAGTGCTTATTTTTTTTGCAAGAATTTCCCCTTATTAAATACCAATCTGACAAATACGTATTGGGTGCTATGGATATTGGTACTGTATTTGGTGAGAACATGACAGACACAGCCAGTCCCATCATAGCATAGGTGCATTGTGGGAGGGAGGAAAGTGGTCCTAGACACAAATCAAATAGCAGGGAAGCCATTCGCTATTTGCATGTCAATTAAAATATGCCTTATTTACATTAACTATCCCACTCACAGTATGTCTTACTATTACTAGAGGCCCGGTGCACGAAATTCGTGCAGTGTGTGTGTGTGTGTGTGTGTGTGTGTGTGTATGTGTGTGTGTGTGTGTGTGTGTATGTGTGTGTGTGTGTAT
>PVJN01005396.1:25002-82653 GCA_004026805.1 Lasiurus borealis | reverse complement strand
TCCCCTGCAGGCCTAGTCCCCCCCCACAACTGTTCTCCCCTGCATGTCTGATCACTCCCACCTGCCCTCCCCTGATGGCCATCTTGTGGCAGCCATCCTGTGTCTACATGGGGATGCCATCTTTGACCCCTGGGGGCAGCCATCTTGTGTGTTGGATTGACGGTCAATTTGCATATCACCTCTTTATTATATAGGAGGATTCCAGCTGCTTTCCCTGACCACCAGGCACACACCCACTCCCTTCAGGATGTATCCACACAGCCAGCGTTTTTCCTCCAACCAAATCCACCTCCGCTTCCCCTGGGACTGTCCTTCCCTTTGGCTCTCCCTGCCCCTTCCCCGCACTCCCTGCCCCCTCCCCAAACAGCCTCCCCAGTTTCCCATCACCCAGCCTGGCCCCTAGAAGTGATTCAGGCCTTATTCTCTTCTCCAACTCTTCTTCTCAGTAACAGGTTGTCTTGCCAGATCCTTCCCACGCCACCTTCCAAACATGCCCAGACCCTCACTGCCAAGTCATTCTTCCAGCCATTAGCTCTGGCAGGGTTTGAGGTGAAAACCAGGGCCATTTCAATAATCCTCTAAAATGCATCCCTTTTTTCACTACTGGTATTTCAAAGGCGAGTATTACCACTGGTCCCCTCTGCTTAAAACACCGCTGGCTCTGTGCTGCTCACAGGTTCTCTCCTCATTAGAGGGCGATGCTAGCTGCCAGCTATCCCCCCTGGCATTGCACTGACCACCGGAGTGTCCTTGACACCAGGTACTGTTTCAGATCTCGGCGACTCTGCTCCCTGAGGGAGTCCCGCTCCCATTCTCCCACCTTCTTGGTAATAGAAAGAACACAGGTTTTAAGGGCAAAGAAATCCAAGTTCATGTTTCAGCTGGACCACTTACCGATCCCAGGACTTGAATGATAACGCGTCAGAACACTGCTGATACGTCCTGGCATGAGAATCATTACCAACCTAAACTGTTTAATTAATTTAAAAAGATCCTTGCTTTAGAGAACACTTTAAACTCTACTAAATATATGTTTATGGCGTTAAGCCTGCATTGATTAATCTTTCAGAGACAGTAACATAGATTTATTTGCGAACTAAAGAAAGAACTCACGGCGTTTCGTAGCGTCAGCTATTCCAGAAAATTCAAAATAAACTATAAGGGATTGGCCCTTTCATATTTTTTAATAAATGTGACCAAATAGTCTATCTCCAATTAGTATTAACAGAGCAAATATTTTTATCCTAAGTCATACATTTTGAGATATTGGCTCTGTGTGTGTGTTATGGTCTGCTTGTGTGTGTGTGTGTGTGTGTGTGCGTGTGTGTGTGTTTGTGTGTGTGTGTGTGTGTTTAGTTGAGTCTAATGGCAGATTCTCATCTATCTATCTCACTTGTGTTTTCATTAGGGAGTAAAAAAGATAGTTTCATTCTTATTGGCAGGTGCATCCTCATACGTGTTTATTCTGTAATTTGCAAACCTCCATGGCTCTCCCGTCAGCCTGGACATTGTAGCCGCGTGTTTCACAGACGAGAGGAATCCTGGCTTTCACGCAGTCTTCTCGTGAGATTTAGTAGGGAGAGAAGTGGTGTAGACATCACCATAGCAATAAAGGGACTGTTAGCACAGAAGATGCTGGAGAGACGTGTGGATAAGAAACATCAGCACAGCACAGTCCACGAGATGCTTTTCGCTGCCCGGCACAGCAAGAGCCCAGGCGCAGAGGATGCTCTGTCCGCGTCAGTGGGAAAACCGGAGCTTCACAAAGAGTAACAGTTCTCTTGAAATCTCCTTTTAAAAGTCTAGCTTCTTCCCAGAACCACGAAGATAACGAGGTGGACTCAGAAGAGTCCTCCTGGGTCAAAAAAACAAAACAAAACAAAACAGCCTTTGGTCAGAGAAAGCCCAGAGTCCATTAACATTTGGTGATAACTCAGCCCTCCCTTGGATTATAAGCCACAGAATAAAGTCAAGTGAATGTGCTGGAATTAACTTCCCTATGATGGTGGATTACAAGTTATTTGTTATTTTACTTGTATGTAACTGCATTAAAAAAAATTTTTTTTCAATAACTGTACCAAGATTACAACTTATTTTAAATGTATAATCAGAGATGAACATAGCACAAGTCTCTATGCACAGTGAAAATATTATCTACACTTTTGATTATATATTGCTGGTGATTTTTAAAGCAACTCTTTAATACCTCAGATCCGTATGCAGAAAAAAGGTGTAGGCCATTTTACATTTCAAAAAAGGAATATGCCATTCTTAAACTTAGTATAGTCTATTCTATCTAAAGCTGGGGCAATTCTTCCATTTTTCCTTATAAGTAATTTTTCTCAACTTCCACCACATGTTCTATATAAATCATAAAATGGTTTTAAAGCACAAAACCAAGTTTACTTGGCCTGAAAGGTTCAAAGACTTAGAGACACTCAATTATTTTAATTTAGTTCCGAGCAAGAAAGGGTGGTAAGAACAAGTGGCGAGGTGAGAGGACTGGGGTGTTGGGAAGGTACACAAATTAAAATCTGAAATATAATTTCCACATGACCTTCTCTCACACCACAACATTCAAGTTTTCCTGGTTTCTTTAAATACAAGGAGAGCCCTAGCCGGTGGGCCTCAGTGGATAGAGAGTCAGCCTGTGGACTGAAGGGCGCCAGGTTCGATTTGGGTCAAGGTCACCTGCCCTGGTTGCAGGCTCGGTCCCCAGTGGGAGACATGCAGGAGGCAGCGATCAATGGTTCTCTCTCATCATTGATATTTCTCTCTCTTTCTCCCTCTCCCTTCTTTTCTGAAATCAATAAAAAAAGATTTAAAATAAACAAACAAAAAAATAAAATGAAGAAGGCAAGGAAGAGAGAGGAAGAGAGGAGGGAGAGGCAGAGGGAACAGAAGGGAGAAGGAGAGAGAGAGAGAGAGAGAGAGAGAGAGAGCCAAGGCAGGTGCCAACGGGGGCTCACAGACTGGTCCTGATCGCCAGCCCCTACCCATGCATGAATTTTGTGCACGGGCCTCTAGTGTTTTTATAAAAAGCCTTCACTTCTATATGATAAATTCCCTGTTTCCTTCTTCCATTTTTACGATTGTCTTAGTTATCTTAGCTGTTTATCCTTCAACATGAATTTTAGAATTTGTTTGCTCAGTTTCACTAAAATCGCATTGAGCCTTGATTAAAATGGTATCGAACATTTATGACAATTTTCAGAACTTCTCCATCTATGAAAATAGTTTGTCTCACTCGGGTTGTTCAGATCTATTTTGTTTCCTTCAATAACATTTTTCCATTTTCCCAATATATTAGGGCTCTTTTGTTTTATTTAATCAAGGAATAACATGTTCCATTGCTATTCTGAATAGCAAATTCTTTTTATTGCATTTTTCTATTGCTTACTGCTGTTATGTGGGAACAGCTTGGGTTCTGTTGACTTAAACTAATCTTGTTTTATTAACTTGCAGATCACTTCAGATGTTCCGCGATAGAAAATTACAGTATCACAGCTTTGTTTCTTCATATCCAAATCTTAAATATGCAATTCCTTCATCTTCTCTGTATTTTTTATTAGAACCATCTTTTCATGGTGAAGAGCAGCCATTTTATAGCTCTTCTCTTCCCGTTTCTGACTTTAATGGAGATACCTTCAAAAATTTGCCGTCATTGTGAAGTCAAGTGAAGTCTTTCAGTCAGATACTTTAATCTAGTTTAAGCTTCTACTAAAAATTGAAAGTAAATTAGTAATAGTTTACAGGATTGTTATTGGACTTTATTCATTGCTTTGTGCCTGTCAAGGTCTTAGGATTTGTATGCAACTTTCTTTCTTATGATTTCAGAAAGGTGGGGAGGAGCGAGAGAAAGAGAGAGAGAGGTTAATAATGACAGAGAATCACTGATCAGCTGCAAGGGATCGAGCCTGCAACCTGGGTATGTGCCCTGATTGGAACTGAACACGTGTCCTCTTGGTTCCTGGTTGATGCTCAATCACTGAGCTACACCAGCTGGGCTCAATTAACACTAGTTTTAAATGACTGGGTGTCCTCTTCCTGCCTCTTCACCCAGCTTATACCTTCCTTTATTCCACAACATCTGCTCTGCATTCACAATGACACCTCAGGGATGGCATGAGCCGTAGCACAGCACTCGACTTGGCGAGTTCAAGAAAGCCTGCTCATAAGATGGCAATGCGCCTCTGAGTGATTCAACACACCGTGTCTGTGAATAGAAAAACGTGAGAAAGTTTTCGGTCTTGGAGGCTACATTTCACCGTGAGGAAGAGGATCGAGGCCAAGCATCGGCTGCAGATTGCAGGGGCCAGGAATCCAGAAAGCTTCCGTTGGAGGGCCCAGGTGATGCTCATGAACGTGACCTCAGACCTTGATTAGCCGCCATGTTGAAAGAGAGAATTCCCACAGTAAAGGAAATAACAGATCAGGTGGCTTTCTGCAAACCAACATCTAAGTGACTGACTCTGTTTGCCTTCTTTCCAAATCCACAAGAAAGGCAGGAAGCTCTACGAGGACTGTGGCCACGCCCCCACCCCGGAGGGATGCTCACCTTCTGCGGATGGGGGACTTCGGCTCTCCCGTAAATGAGCCGGCGGTCATTTCGGTTTACCGGGTCATCTGCTATTCCCTTGGTTAATCTGTCTATAGACTGTGTATCCACTGTTGGTAAGAGATGGAGTTGGACAAAGACGCAAAATGCAGTCTTCTTTCCCCTTTCCTAGATTCCTCTGCTAGACATTGTTCTGGATGAAACAACAAAAAAAAATTGATTACGTAATTTACTCTAAAACTACGCTTTTAGAAATTTTAGAGTTTATGGATTGGACATGTTAATTGATTAATCAACACACTGGATAAAGCATTAGGAATAGGCTATTTTATTAAAAATGTTCTTCCTTTAGAACTAAAGATTATGCCTTCAAAATCAATGTTCCAAAATAGTAATATCCATACTTATGAAAACGACACCTTTAGTAAATAATACTGTACCTTGTATTTGAAGACATAATTTCAGATATAAAAAAAGCATCCACTAATATTGCATATTGTTTTAAAATACTCTAAAATCAATATGTGCAGGGTCATAAAAATGAAAAAGATTAATTTTTAATCCAGGGAAAAAGAAGATTGCATCTGTTATTGAAAACAAAGCGATATATCATCCCTTGTTAAATAGAGTTATATTGTTTACCTTGTGTTTCTATTTTTCTTTGTGTGGTAGATCCCATTTTTAAGGAAGTCAGAACAAGATAAATAATATTTTCTAGAATTATGATACGCTTAATACGTCTTCTTGAATTGTAGCCATCTTTTAGTATAAAGATGCTTTATGAAAAAATAAATGCTTTTGGAAAAAAAGATTCTAAATAAAGAGGGATACTTTTGCCCTCGTGTGAAGGTGACTACACAAACACCGGAGAAATGATGACAGACGCATTACTCATGTCCTTGACACAGACGGTCAAGAATCTGCTTTAGACTTTAGCTACCAAATTGCCTAACTGAATTGTCCAGTGAGCGCATCCCGGGTCCATATTGGAATTTGAGTTAATGCTTCTCCTGGTGAAGATTCCCTGATTGCATGGCACCAGCGTCTCTCCCGCCTCTGGCCGCCTCTCTTACTTTAATCCCACCCCCTGACCCCCACTTCCATGTTGGGGGGAAGCGCTTTCAAATATCACTCTGCTCTGCCCGGCACCATTCACGTGGCTCTGCTTTCATTACTGAATGGGGTACGTTAGGGCCCCACTCCCCGCAGGCATGACTCACGGCTCTTACTGTGAAGCGTCTGCCCTGCTCCAAGCTGTGGGAATGGCAGCCAGAAACCATACTTTCCCTGACAGACACTCTTCCTCTCAAGTGTAACTGTGGCCTCAACGAGTGATGGCTGTGTTCATTCTGCATCATTGGCACCTAGAGTCTCTCCAGGAGCATTACCCAGCCTGCCTCACTCGCCCCACTGCCCGGTCCTTCGCCACACACATTTCCTGAACCTAAGAGTCGTCTCCTCCTCTCACGCACCTCAACTAATTGCATCTGTGTGGATCGATTCCCAATGAATACTTTACTAAATATGTCACCGTTCCATCCTTTGCTAAAATAAGGCAACAACTCCACTCAAACATACACCGACTCAGACACAACAACAAAACAGCACATGACCACACCATCTTTCAAGTAAACAGCTCGTGATACCATAATGACCCAAGTTACATATCCCTGGTAACGGTAGCATAGCAATATCACAAAGTAAACTTATCTGTGACTAATCAAATGATATTCATCCCAGAGTGTGAATATTCAGAACAAAAAGTCTACATTTAAGATTGTCCTCTGGCCGAAACCAGATTGGCTCAATGGATAGAGCGTCAGCCTGTGGACTGAAAGGTCCCAGGTTCGATTCCAGGCAAGGGCATGTACCTTGGTTGCAGGCACATCCCCGTTGGGGGCGTGCAGGAGGCGGCTGATCAATGTCTCTCTCTCGTCCATGTTTCTAACTCTCTATCCTTCTCCCTTCTTCTCTGTAAAAATCAATTTAAAAAAAAAAGATGGCCTTCTGAATGAACAAAACCCAATTCCTCTAGGACCTTGCTTTATGTTTATTTTCTAGATGTAAAAAAGGGGGGGAGGGGCATGTTCTTAAAGGGGAGAGGCTGGGCTGGCCAGTAGTTGTGACAGTTAATGACCTTGTTCCACAGAGACTCAAATCCTCCTGCTGTTGGGGGCGGCTGGGGAAGGCCCTTCCTGGAACCCTAAAGAAAACCCTGTATGGAAATTCTTTAAGGAAAAAAAAGAGTGAATTTGCAAATAAAACCGGTGCTGCAGTTCCCATAATGACCTTCTGCATTTTGTTTCGAATTATTTCTCTTTTATGCTCCTCTTTTCTTTGCAGTTAGGGAATAACATGCTTTGAGGAACAGTTTATTGAACCAAAGAACATTGCGTATGTGATCAGAAGAAGCCTGCTACTGCTGTATCTTCAAAGGAAGCCTACCTATGAAAGGAGGAACCTTATATCTGGCAATTATAAATAAATGTTTTTATGAGTTAATGTGTTCTTTCATCACTGCCAGTTTTAATTCTTTAGGTGTAAGATACTAATTTTGTCCACGTACAAGATTGTCATTAAAAAAAGTTATTACAATAGAAACAAAAAACAGTGATGTATTTGTATTTCAAACGAAGGTATTACACTATAAAATTTATATCTTATGTAGTTATCCCAGTGTGCGTAAGTTATTTAACTTCAGCCAGGTCCCGGGACTGGCAGGGGGTAGAGTGAGCTTAGAGTCTGGTCCAGGAGGGTGAGGGTCCCCCTCTCATCGTAAACGGGTCTTTGAGGTACAATGAGAGGCGCTGGAAGTAAGTTTTCATGTCCCTTACCTTCCTTCTCAACCCGTCTACCAAGCGCTAAAATTTCATCCTGTGCTTCATTAGAATCTTCCTTAAAGGAGACATGTGCAGCCACGATCAACTCTAGGAGGCATTCGCGTGAAGATACCCCTAAATTCATAAAAAGGGGTCCAATCTCCAAGAATAAGGGGCAGAAGGATAGTAAGATGCAATCAGAAGCACAGAGAGGAATGAAAGAATTCGGAGTGAGAGGAACAGGGGGCCGGGGGGAGGGGAAGCAGAAGAAATAGAGCCACCACTGAGTTGAGGAAAAGCAGGAGAGCGCTGTGCGAGGTGAAGAGGGCAGTGTTTCAGGGAGGGAGTGGTTGACTTGGGCCAAGATTTCTGGAGGTTCCAGGATATAAATCAGAAGGCGGGGTGTGGAAGGAGGCCTCGGGCGTCACTGTGGTCTTGATAAGAACGGTTTCGGTAAAATTATGGGGTGCAAAGCACTCTGTAGTTGGCTGAGGTGTGGGAGGTGAAGACATGTACACAGCTAATGTATGCCGTTCCTCTAGGCGCTTACTTTGAAGGGGCACAGAGAAATGGGACTATCCGGGAGGAAAAAGGACGCATTTTTATGGACGATGGGAGATTCTAGACTCTATTCAGACTCTGAGGGAGATGACTTTGACGGAGGGAAGAGAGGTCATCGTCACGGGAGCCGGAGTCCTAGGAGCTGTGAGAAGGTGGGGCGACACCCAGCGGGGTAAGGAGTCTGCTTTTGTTGGTGGGGGGGGGGGTCTTCCTCGGGGGAATATAAGGGGGAGAGCAGATGCCGGTGTAGGAGGGGTTTTAGATTGGGCACAGAACACAGGAGGCGTTTCCTATCAAATGGCTTCTGTTTTCTTAATCAAACAGGAAACGAGGCTCTCGCTTGACAACAGATTGGGGGTGAGGAGTGTGTGTGGAGAGGGGAGGACACAGCGGTACTTTCGGGGCGTGGGAACAGTAAGCCGATGAGAGAACCCCAGGGTGAGGGGCGGGCGTGACCGAGTGCCAGCTGGATCTCTGCGTCCTAACAGGGACCCAGCCAGCGAGATGGATGGGATCTCCGGTGGACGCTTCTTCCATCTTTACTGTCCACCTTCTACAGCACTTGGCACCAAGAATGCATGAAAATGAGGAAGATGCAATTCCTGCCTACAGAACCCTGAAATGTACGGAGTCCGATAAGGCTCCATCTCATAGAAATTAGTTCCAAGATATTATGCTTAACAGAATAGGCCTGGTGTTAATTAGGACCCTATTAATAGTATAAGCATCTTCATCCAGCCACCTCCATGCCAGAACAGGTAGGGTAGCGTTCTATCTGAACCTATACAAAGAGTAAGAGCTGGTAACTAAGTTAACCAATAGGTTTATTCCTGGAAGCAGGAATTAAAAAAAAAAGAATTAAGAGGAATTAAATAACAGCGTTTGGCAGAGAAAACAGTGGGCAAAGGGAACCCTCACCTTCTCCGCTGGCAGGAGTCAGAGCCTGTGCACCAACATCAGCATCGGCCTCTCAGCTTCTCTCCCCTTTATTTATGAGGGGGAGCTTCAGGAGCAAGGCCGAGGAGGAGGAGGAGGAGGAGGACGGCCGCTGATACTGTCCAGAGTCCGGCGTGAGGACGCGGAGACAGTAAATGTCTGCTGAACCCCGGAAAGAGCGTGTCCCTGGTACTGAGATGGACTTGGTGAGATGGACGCCCTCAGGGGGAAGTGGAACCTGAAACGGAAAAACGATTCCCGTCACTGAGGTACGGTGGCTCAGGCTGTTTGCGATTTAACAGGGACAAGCAGTTCGGGAAGCAAGACAGTCCGTTGTACTGAAGTTTGAAGTGTGTATTGGCGAGCCCAAACCGGTGTGGCTCAGTGGACAGAGCGTCGGCCTGTGGACTGAAAGGTCCCAGGTTCCATTCCGGTCAAGGGCATGTACCTTGGTGGCGGGCACATCCCCAGTAGGGGGCGTGCAGGAGGCGCCTGATCGATGTCTCTCTCTCATCGATGTTTCTAGCTCTCTATTCCTCTCCCTTCCTCTCTGTAAAAGAAATCAATAAAATATATTTTTTTAAAAAAGTGTATTGGCGCTTTTCCTCCATGGAGTGAATGTCTTAACGAACTAATAAACCCGCGTTTGTAGAGGCTGCGCTGTGGCTGAAAGAGCGTGCTCCGGAGGCGCTCAGCCTTGGGTAAGACTCTGGACCTCTGGGCAAGTTTGGGGGGTTCCGTTTCCATTTCTGTGAAGGAAGCGGAGCAGAGTGTGCATTTCCCGGGTCATGAGACGATTAGCGCTGAGACAGAGCCGCTGAGATCCACTGGTGCTCCAGGCCGGTCTGTCTTCCCTCTGAGGGATGGGGCCTGCCCTCATGCGTTGTTTGGAGGCCTCTGGAGAGTTTCCACATTCGTTCCCAAACCCTCCTGGGCCCGAGGCTCTCAGGAAGGAGTGGGATGGGCTCCAGAGAAGCTGCGTTGACTCTCACGATCCTGGAGCTGCTGAGTGGGAGCCCGGGCTGCTGGGAGCGCGGGGAGTGGCCGGCAGTGAACGGCAGCAGAGGGAGAGGGAGTGGGGGGGGGGAGCAGGGAATCCAAGGGCAGACATCTCGCAACATGAATACACAGGCAAGAGGAACTTAGCTCACCAGACCAAGGACTGGCGGTCAGCGCCCTGCCCCGGAAAGAGGGGGGCTACCTCTGAAAAAGGTAATGGCACACCCTGTGTCCCCAAAAATAAGACAGCGTCTTCTATTCACGTTTGCTCCCAAAGAGGCGCGAGGTCTTATGTTCAGGGGATGTCTTGTTTTTCCATGAAGAAGACGGTACAGATTTATTGTTGAACAAAAAAGAAGGAAATGTGTGACCTGTCTACGGTGCAGTAGTCGTTGTCATCACCAACCAGCTCACGGATGGGCCGCAGCGCAGCCGGAGCTGTTCAGGCCGGGCGAGGTCTCTTTAAATCAGGAGTGAGATGCCTGACGGTAGCTTTGGGGGCCTTCTATTCGGGAAAGGCCTTACGTTCAAGGGAGTCCTTATGATCAGGGAGGTCTTATTTTCGGGGGGGATGCCTTCTATGACAGCGAGAGGCAACACGGGAAGTAGGTCTTATTTTCGGGGAGGTCTGACTTTCGGGGAAACAGGGTACTCCTGGAAAGGAAAAATGAGAAATATGTACAAAACCCCAGAGTTCACGTCTTTCTTCAACTTCCTATTTTACTTCCAACGTTGAGTTCCATCAGATTCGTTAGGTGGGCGTGGAAGTCGATTTGAAATACAGCTGGTCTCTCAAAAGGGTGTGTTTGGTGGACACTCTCAGCGATCCTTCAGGCCAGGGTCCTCCTGAGAACGCAGGTGAGCAGAAGGATAAAGCGAGGACCAGAAGAAATGGAACCCGCACAGAAGGTCCACCTGATATGGTCATAACCTAGACCACATCCCTGGCTCGTTCCAGCCGGAAGCCTGTGGAAAACCCGCCTTTTTCACTGTGCACATCCTCAGTTCTACCAGTTGACTCAGCTCTATTGGAGTCCCAGCAGACCGGCTCTCATTTTTCTCGGGAAGGATCAGAGTCCCTGGGACATACCGGAGTTACTGCAATCATTAATCACATGTTTTCCCAGGCCTAATGCATAACCAGCCGGGCCAGGGGCATCTGTACAGAATCATCCTGATGACGGGACACCTCAGCCAAAGCTCCTACGAGGAGTCGATCCGCCTAAACAGCCACTGAAATAACATATCGATTCTTTTCGAAAGCGACTTGGAAGAGAAGAGGAAATGGTGCATGATTATTCAGTCTCCAGCAAAAAAAAAATCACATCAAAGAGCCATCCATAGGTCAAAACAAATTTTAATTTACACAATTTGATAAAGAGCCTCGTAATAGTTTTGAGTGATACCATTGACTTGCAGACCTAAGAAGCCAATTCTTTCTGAAGAGCGGCACAAATGACGGCAGACATTTTCATCCGCTCTCCCTACTTGGATATTGATTCATTTCTCTGGAACAGGAAGGAAAAAAAAAAGAAAGAAAATTGTAATTATAGCGGGGCTGTTCGCTCTGCGAGAAGTGGAGGACTACCCACATTCCTATTATTAACCCCTATTGTCACTGGTTTATGGTCTCAGCAGTAGACTTGGCATGGCTGATGCCTCCTCGGGAGCACATTTTTTTTCCGCCGTGTTCCATAAGCATCGGCCTATTTATGAATTATACAATTGCCAGAAATCATGTGCACTCAAACAGGCTTTTGATTCCCAATCGCTCTGAAGAAAGGTTTATGTTTGTAAGAGGCAAACGCCGGCGTCAAAAATATTCAAAACTCCTTTTGGCGTATTTGATGTGTCTTTTTTTATTATTTCCTCCATTCCCCAGCCTGCCTCTGGAAGGCAGGGCTTTAGTATAAATTAATGCAGCCTGGTCCCGGGCCAGGGGCTGGCTTCCCCCGGCTAACAATTGGCGCAGATTGCTGGGGTGGGGGCAGCGGGCCGCGGTGATTGGTACCAATTGCCAGGAGCCGGCGGTGAGCCTGTGAGCGTGGGGACAGCTCGCTCAGCCCTCCAGGGGCGGCGGAGACTGAGAGGGCATCACGTGCTCGGTGACACTTCTGAGGCACACACACACACACACACACACACACACACACCAGCGCAGAATTGTGCCTCAGACACAGAGTGTGATCATTTAAAACCATGGTGGACTCCATCACCCACATATAAAGCTATTGATATACTCTATAGCTAGATGCACTACAGTATATAATAGATGCATTACATGCAATATGTACACACTGACTCGCCAGATTATTATGATCTCTGAATGCATAATAATCTGCCCACTCAGTGTATAGCCTAGCTAATAAAAGAGTAATATGCAAATTAGCCATCACTCTGCTACACCCATAGCCACGCCCACCACCCACGCCCAGCAGGCAATCAGGAGCGAGTAGGCAAATTAACCCCAACCAAGATGGCTGGGGCCACAGAGCGAGCAGGAAGGAGCCTTGGGTTTCCCCAGCAATGGAGGAAGCCATGCTTTACACATACCCTGGCCAGCCTGGGCCTCTGCTTAAGGCTATAGTGGTTCAGTTATAGAAGATAAATAAATCCCAACAGAAATGGCTGCCACCATGGAGTGAGCACGAGGCTTGGCTCCGCTCCAGGCTACAAAGTTCCAATTGTAGAAGATAAATAAATCCCAGATACTGGGGCCTCCACTTGGGTCAATGGGGGAGGGGGTGGTGTGGCCGGCCTGCAAACCACCACAGGCCCCTCGCCCAGGTCACCCCACGCCCCAAGGGAACCCCTACCCTGATCTGAGACACCCTTCAGGGCAAACTAGCTGGCCCCCTCCCATGCACCAGGCCTCTATCCTATCTAATAAAAGAGTAATAGGCAGATTCACCATCATTCCAACACACAAGATGGCTGCCCCTATGTGGTCAAAGATCCTGCCCCCATGTGGACACAAGATGGCCACCACAAGATGGCCAGCAGGGGAGGGCAGTTGGGAGGGACCAGGCCTGTAAGGGAGGGCAGTTGGGGGCAATCAAGTCTGCAAGGGAAGGGCAGTTAGGGGTGACCAGGCTGAAAGGAGTGGGCAGTTAGGGGCAAACAGGCTGGCAGGGGAGCAGTTAGGGGGCTATCAGACTGGCAGGCAGAGTGGGTAGAGGCAACCAGGCAGCCAGGCAGGCGAGTAGTTAGGAGCCAGCAATTCCAGATGGTGAGAGGGATGTCCGACTGCCAGTTTAGGCCTGATCCCCGGGGGTCCCAGATTGGAAGGATGCAGGCTGGGCTGAGGGACACCCCCCAGTGCACAAATTTCGTTCACGGAGCCTCTAGCCAGTTCATATAATGACGTTTGTCTCAGGTGTACAGTTCTATGCTGCACTCCGGTGCCTCGAATTGTGTGCTCACCACCCCAAATCAAAAACGCTTTGCTTCAGACAACTCAGCACTACGGTCTGCAGCATCTGCTACTGCGCACAGGCTCTCTCTCACCTGTGTGCCCGGGAGCCTGGCCCGGGAGCCTGCGGCGGCTCTGCCCAGCCGTCCCCTGCGGGAGCACTGTGAGCCTGCCGATCGGACCTCGGGACGATATCCCAGTGGAAAGGCTGGTTGGCAGCCAGTCGCCATTAAAGGGCTGGTCTGGGTTTCTAACTGCCGCTCCTGCTGGCTCCGCCCTTTACGCCCGCACTCGAGTCTTCCCTGCAGCCCAGACCACCCAGGAGCCAGCCTGTGCTCAGGCCATCGCTCCACCTGGGTCTGCCCAGCCCTGTGGCTCAGGGCTTCAGCGCCTGCCCAGGAGCCAGGAGGTCACTGGGTCCACTCCCAGTCAGGGCCCAGGCCCGGTAGTGGGCTCCATCCCAGTAGGGGACATGCAGACGGCAACCGATCCCTGATTGTCTCTCGTCATTGATGTTTCTCTCTCTCCCCCTTCCTCTCTCTCTAAAAATAATCAATAAAAACATATTTAAACATAAATAAATAAACCTGGTTCAGCCCCCACCTTCCGTGGCTCTGCAGGATGCTTTTCTGCCACACCAATACCGTTAGCGCCGGTCGCAGGGATTGCCTTATATCTGATGTCATCCTCTAAATCAGTGGTTCTCAACCTTCCTAAGGCCCTGACTCTTTAAGACAGCTCCTCACAGGGTGGTGACCCCCAACCATAAAATTATTTCCACGGCTACTTCATCACTGTCATTGTGCTACTGTTAGGAACTGTATTGTAAATATCTGATAGGCAGGATGTACTTTCGTTGTTACAAATTGAACATCATTAAAGCATAGTGATTAACCACAAAAACAATATGTAATTATATATTGTGAAATATTTATTTCTAATGACAAATAAATGAAATTTTGTCGTGGTGTAGCATGGGTAACAGTCTTCATAGGATAACAGTAAGCTACATGGCTACACTTTGCTGCACCAAGGAGCGGTGTGTTGGTTCCTAAGACCATGGGAAATAGGTGTTTTCCAATAGTCTTAGGCGACCCCTGTGAAAGGGTCGTTCGAACCCCAAAGGGGTCTCAACCACAGGTTGAGAACCGCTGCTCTACATGCGTCTACCTTCCCAGCACTCGCTTGGGTATTTATTATCCTCTTTGTGAAGCGCTGCCCTGAGTTATGCCTTTCTTCGGGAATAACCGGGGAGCCATGGACGGCTCGGCGCCACAGCTGCTTTGACTGTCTGGATTGCCCGGGCACCGCCGCTCCTTCCGGCCTCTCAGGACTCCTGAGCGTGTTCCCCCTCCCTCGCCTGCCCTCCTCCCGGCTCGGTAACTCCGTATTTCATCCTTTCCTCCATGCTGAGGCTGGGGATCTTACAATGCCACCGACTCATTCACTTATTCACTCATCCACTGAACAAAACGCCCCGCATACTCAGTACGGACCCAGCATCTGCCGACCCCCGCTGCGGGAGCAGAGCCGAGGAAGCAGGCGCTCTCTCTCAAGCAGGAGAGGCCCAGCGGGCAGACAAGACTGACCCAGGAGGGCATTACAATATGCAAATGGAGCAGCGGAGAGAAGCAGGGAGGCACGATGGGAGATTACAGAATTGACAGGCATGTAATGGGAGGGCAGGAGCAGGGCGGGATCACAGGAGCCTTCCCGGGGAAGAGTGCTCCTGAGTCAAGAGGCGGCAGGCAGGTGGAGGGGAGGCCAGCCTCCCGGGCGGCGGGCTGGGCACGAAGCAACGTGAGCACACGTCAGCCAGGACGGTTAATGGCGCGAGAAGACGCAGAACAAAACGCCCGGCAGTCCACACCAGCCGCGAATAGCCGCCCGCAGGTTGCACTTGAGACGGAGGCAGAGACCAGACTCCCGGCTGGAGACAGAGGTAGGGCCAGGCCACGAGGGTGGAGGTCCGGGATGCCAGGGCAGGCAGCCAGGGCTTTGTCTCCGGGGGATGAGGAGCCGTGAGGAATTCCCGGAGGAAACTGAAGAGGTCTGAGGAGCGTCTCAGAGAGGCTGTAGATGCCAGCACGGGGGCATGTGATCCAGCTGCCGTCACCTGCTCTGCCAGGTGACAGGTACCTGCACGGAGGGCACCGAGGCGGACGGAGTCTTCCCTCCCGTCCCTTTGACGTTTACCTTTCTTCCTGCTCCTCTCTCACCGAGCACCCACGTTCGGTGTATCAGCCTCTCCTTCCAGAATGCCAGCTCCGTGGAACAGAGCCGCTGTTTGGATCACGGCTCCACCCCCGCCACCTGGAAGAGCCCTGCCCTAAGCAGGCACGAGACCGCTGTGAGTCTGATGACGGAGCATGTGGCAGGTGGTGGGTGCCCTGTGGGGGTGGCAGGTGGTTTTCAGGTGCTCGCTCACCAGGCTCCTTTGGGGACAGTGATGCCCCCCACGGAGAGGCCCGAAGAGATGAGTCCCCCTTAGGAAGGAAGATGGAAAGTCAAGCCACACAACCGATGTGAGAGGAGTGATCTCTAATCTCCTGGCGTGACTGCCCTGAAATGTCACCGCCGTGAGGTCATATTTGATTGAGAACCAAATGCCACTGAAGCTAGTGACCGCTTCCCTGTTTTTAATTTTAAATGCCCAGGAAACCCTACAAAGAAATGAGTATTTGGAGACCCATCTAATCACCCCCTAACGACAGCCAAGCTCCTCCTCCACAGATAACTCATGCATTTTTTTGATTCCTCGTTTATCAGTTCTTCGGTGTGCTTGTTCTGAACATGGCTCTCACGTACCAGGTGAGGAAAGCTTTCTGACTGCCCTCCATTGGCGAGCTGCATGACCCTGTATGCCAAGGTCAACTGCCAAGGTCAACCTGCCCCAGCCCTCCTTCCAACCTTCAAGATTCTAAGCATGTCTTTCTGATGGGTAGTAACTTGATGACCCCATGTAGAAAAAGAAATCACCTGAATGAAAACATTCATAAAACATACAACAAATGAACATTCGAAGCATTTCAGTGACCGCTTTGAATCTTCCTCTGCAATACGCCATCTCGCCTTGCAACCCACCTTGATGACCGTGATGCGTGAGGAGCGCTTTCATTCAATTTCACGATTTTCAGGAGACAAGACCAAAGGTTTCATAAGTCTATTTGCCATATTTTCCGGCATGTAAGATGACTGGGCATATACGATGACCCCCAACTTCTCCAGTTAAAATATAGAGTTTGGGATATTCTCGCCCTATAAGATGACACCCGGCATATAAGACGACTTTTGAGAAGATTTTCCTGGGTTAAAAAGTCGTCTTATACACCAGAAAATACGGTATTTCAGGATTTGAGTAAAGCTTATATATTTAAAAGTAGTACTGGGGAAGAGAGTTGTGTTAGTTTACTAACAGGTGTACCAATCTTGACCTAGAAATAGTCAGTTGGATTCAATAGGACCTCAAGATGTTACACACCCGGAGCCTTTATAATTTCCATAATGAAAAGCGTGGGCTGCGGAGTCAGCGTTGGCCACAGACAGGGAGGAAAATGTGACGGCAGCTTTGGTTTCTGTCTGTCCCCCTTCTGACAGCTTTGCCTCGGCTGGGATTCCTGGATATGCTTACGAGCTTCTCGCCTTTTAGGTAGCATTTTAGACTGCACCTTAGACTTGCATTCCTAGTTGCAAAGTGTCAAGGTCCTGAAAAATAAAGGTTTATGCTGCATATAGAAATTTACTTAGGAGGGCATTGCCTCTACTGCAGGGTAACATAGACTTGAGAAAAAAAATAATCATCATCTCAGGCCACATTCCCTGAAAGCGCTGGCGTACGTTATTCATTGAGAGCGGTTTTATCTAAATTCATTTGTCCGAGCTCTAACCGTTCCATTCAAGGCTCTGAAATGAACTTCCACCGATCGGACACTCTTGCTCTCTCATTCAAAGGGAGTGTTACTACGAACTACAGCATTTGAACCAGGGAGATTATGCGTTTGATGAGGAAGGAGAGAGCGAGAATCTAGCCTGTGAAGAAATGGCAGGGGCTGATTTGGGGTGTCTCTCCCCATCAACCAGTCAAAGGATGACAAAGCCCATCACTCAGCAGTGGGCCTCGCTGTCCAAGGAGGGAGCAAGCAGTGAGAAGCAGCAAGGTAGAGTGTTTCTCCATCGGATGGTCTCGGGGTGTCTGCTACCAGCATCTGAGCACATACTTTTTATTATTCACCCACTGGCCCTCTCCCGTGAGGGGCTGCTCCCTGGGAGGTTGGTGGGGTCGTCCACCCTCCCACCATTGATTTGGAAGGACTTACGGCCCTCGGAATTCTCTCACTGATGTTAGAGTTATGCACGGATGACTTATCTCAAATATTTACCTAAGCAATGGCTACTGATCCTAAGCTCCTACAGACATAATCTATTCCTGGTTTATCTTTGTCTTCCTTTCCGTCCTTAGCTCAATTCTTTTAAGTAATATGTGGTTGAAGTTAATTAACTAAAATTGGTGCATGCAAGGACAACGGGCAATATGAAAAGTGAAATGTTAATAAAGATATACGAGTTTAATTCGTTCCGTAACCTTGAGGCGTGGGAAACTATGAGAGGCTCGCATCGCGGTAAACTGGTGGGTCGTGTGCAGCCGGCCGATCCGTGCGATCACTCCTATCTCAACTGTTGCTCGTATTTCAAAGCAAAAATCGCTCGCTCGACGGCTCGTATCTCAAAAATCTCGTATGTTAGGGCACTCGTATCTCGAGGTACCGCTGTATTTGTTTAAGAGAGAAGAAGGATGAAGAAGGACCTTCTTTCCTCCGTCAGGGACATTTACCACTTCTTCCTACCCGCTGCCTACACATTGGTCAGGTGGGCACACATAGCTACTTCTGGGGCCAGGAAAGGTAATTTTTAATCCTGCCCTTCAGGTGCCTTCCAGAAAGTAAGAGAAGATGTATCGCTGGGAATAATTAACGAGTCTCCACTATGCCAGCTAACAACCGTGGTCAAGTAACTTTATCTCTGTAGCCATCACACACACACAAGAAAGTGCCTGACATAGCAGAGGTGCCAAGAACGGTTTGGGATGAACAACTGAATGCGACAACGACTCCCTCCGTGCCCCAGTGCCCTTTTCTCTGGAGCCTTCCATTCCTCACGGGGTACTTACGAAAAAGGACTGATTAAAACATCGAACATTGAACACAAGGAGAACATTAGGATTGTTACAGCTAAAAGAAAACTTCATCTACGAGGAAGAACAGCCCTGTGGGTGAGCAGGTAAGAAATCCGAGGCTGGGAGAGGAATTAGAAACCAAGGTCAAAAGATCCATAGAGTGAGGACAGAAGCAGTAACAGACAGGGATGGGTATGCGTGACTCCACACGCTATTCTGCGCTCATTTCCCAACCCGCCGTATCAGCTACCACAGGTCGGGTGGCTTAAAACAAGAGAATTGTGCCCTTGCTGAGCTCTGAAGGACAGATGTCAGCAGAGCTTTGCTCCCCCCGCGACTCCAGGGGAGAGAACATTCTCCCCTCTTCCACCTTGAGCTGGTTCAGGCCTGCTTTGGCTGGTGGCTACGTGGGGGCAGGGTCTGCCCTGCTTCACAGAGGCTGTACATCCTTTGGGTGTCTCTTATGAGGTGCCAGTCATTGGATTTAGGGTCCACCTAACTCCAGACTGGATTACAATTGAGAAGAGCCTTTTACCAAGCAAGGTCACATTCCCGGGACCCACGGGTGAGGACATAGATGTGTATTTTGGGAGAAAGGCCACCAAATCTACTCACTATATACTCCAGGTGTATGTTTTTTTCCCCACCACATTGTGCTGTTCCCTAGGTTTTGCTACTAATTACTATTAGTGTTGTTTTCAACATTATCTTCATTTAATCTGTAAGGTAATCTCTCACATTTTTCCAAGCAGAAAGTGAAATAATATATCTGTAACATAATAGATCTTTCCATATCCGTGAAAAAAAAAAGAAAGAGTACTAAAAAAGTTGACCCTAAGTGTAGAGGTATTAATTTAAAAGCCGATGAGAGATCCTCTGTCCCCGACTCTCTCCCTTCATTAGCTAACAAGGTGCCTCGTGGTCCCAGGCAATCCATCTTCTTCATCCAGGCTTTGAAGGCCCTGCCGGGACAGGTAGCATATTACACCACGATCAATCATTAACGCTCCCTGTAAATAAGGTGGGAGAACAGTGTCCCGAGGTCTGCCGGGAAGGGGACTCCCAGAGAGTCTGAGGCGCTGAGATCAGGGAGGTGAGAACAAAGGAGAAGACCATCGTAACAGAAGGGGGAAACCGATCTTCCCAGATTCCCAACTCTGCTCAGTCTGGCTGCTTCTCCTGCTGCAGCCACGTTTTATGGATCACGTCCCTCAGGACATTAAGGGGACAGGCCGATAGTCATGGCTAGCCTTCACTGTTCTACAGAAACGAGACGTTTCGTCCTCTTCTTTCTCTCCCTCTTCTCTCTGCTTCATGTTGTGATTGGGCTCTTGGCATGGGGCACAACATGAAGAGTCAGATAGTGGGCAACAGCGCCATGTTAAATGGTTTCTCCACATCCCAAGTGGCAGGGGTTAGGACAACGTTAGGGATCCCACAGAGGCTTAAGGAAATACTTGGCTGACACGTTGACTGACTGATGAGCTTATTCCAATCCCTTAAATCTGATAGAGCAACTTGCTCGAGGTCAAGAGACTGCAGTCTAGTCCTGGCTTTTCACTAGCTGGTAATGGGTGACTTAGCGCTAATTACTAAACCTAAAAATCTGCTCTCTAAAAAGAGAGAAGGCAGTGACTCCTGAACTTGTGATTTACACATTATTACATCGTATGCTGGCTTTGAAGATCAAAACAGATAGATTACATTAAAAAAAAAAAAAAAGAATAGTGCCAAAACCGGTTTGGTTCAGTGGATAGAGCATCAGCCTGCGGACTGAAGGGTCCCAGGTTCGATTCCGGTCAAGGGCATGTATCTTGGTTGTGGGCACATCCCCACTAAGGGGCGTGCAGGAGGAGGCTGATAGATGTCTCTCTCTCATTGATCTTTCTAACCCTCTATCCCTTTCCCTTCCTCTCTGTAAAAAATCAATAAAATATATTTTTTTAAAAAAAGAATAGTGATATAAATGTTTGGCTATATGTACTATCATGAATGTAGCACATGAAGTTATTGGTATAAACACTTTTTTGAGGTATGGCAGTTATCCTTTTAACAAACTACAGTATTTTTAAATCTCTTGCTTTAATACACAAACTCAGTGTGTCGAGAGATTCAGAGTAATCTTGCTAAAGAGAAAAAAATGTCACCCACATTATCAAACTTTGAGTAAGGAAGATAACATACTTTCTTCTCCAACTCTCATCATAGTAGCTGGCTTAACAATCATTTAACCATCCCCCCCCCCTTTTAAAATTTTTGTTATTGATTTAAGAGAGGAAGGGAGAGAGATAGAAAATCAGTGATGAGAGAGAATCGTTGATTGGCTGCCTCCTACACGCCCCCTCCTGGGGATCAAGCCCACTATCCTGGCATGTGCCCTTGACCAGAATTGAACCTGAGACACACAGGCTGACGCTCTATTCACTGAGATACACCAGCTAGGGTTCCTCCCCTCTTTTTTTTTTTTTAGATGTAGAGGCATCACACACATGAGACAAGCCTGGTATAATGTAGATTTATGAGCATATTGATCCCAACAAATATCCCCTTCTTGTCCAAACAATCCATGGAGTTTCCCATTAATGACAGCTGACCAGCATAGCAGTGGTCCTTGTGGTTACAGAAGTTACCGTACATCGGCTAATGTTTAACCGCTCCCTTCTTTACTCAGAGCAGAACAAGGGAACAATAGCTTCAGTGAATGTGCCTGCCGAAGCTCTTGGTAGAAAGTAGCAGAAACGACCTCTGGCTGGTTGAATCCGTTGAGAAATGTATTGAAGCTTCGCTGGGGACCATTCAGGCAGTGGGGAAGAAAGCCTGGAGACCTGGAGGCTGGAAGGGACTGCGAAGCTAGGGAAAACCAGGGCTAGAGC
Source organism: Lasiurus borealis (assembly GCA_004026805.1). Lineage (NCBI taxonomy): Eukaryota > Metazoa > Chordata > Mammalia > Chiroptera > Vespertilionidae > Lasiurus > Lasiurus borealis. The sequence goes on along the minus strand of PVJN01005396.1, from coordinate 61,322 downwards.
CAGAACACATCACGAAGCTGAGGCTGCAACCGTGAGGGGACAACAGCCACCGCTGCTGGGCAAAGAACATGTGGGGTGCCCTGCCAGCATCGCTGGCTGCAGACCCTCCCTCATCACCACCCCTGAACATGCTACCCCCGGAAATCAATGTTACTGCTGTCTCCGCTCCCATTTCCTAATGCCCAGAGTGGATTCTTTATGTGACTCAAAATCTGGGGCGAGGACATCCGATTGGCTGGGTGTTTGTCACATGCCAAAGCCCTAGCTGCAAGGGAAGCTGGGAAAAGATTTGACACTTTCAACTGATGTAGTGGGAGGTGAGCAAGTAACTTTGACACAAAATAGACAAGATAAGAGCCATTTGAGAAGCACAAAGGATAAGTGGCCTCCAGAGGAGAAGGTTATGTCAAAATGAGGACTGGGGTAGACTTATTTGAAGACTTATTATTTGAGCTGGATGGGATGATTTCAACTGATGGGAGTGAAGGGAGAGGGCATCCCAGCATTGTGGAGCGTGGAGCAGAGGCCCGGATCATGAAGGAGATTTGACTGTATGCTTCTATCCTGTGCAACTATCTTCTGTTATTTATCTCTGTCACTTTTGAGAAATATGGGAAACGCATCCTTAGAAAATGAATCCTGAGAAGTCCAGGGTCTTCTGCTGCCAATCTCTCTCACACATTATTTATCCAGTTTCCTAGACGCCGCTCATTCTGACAACACAGGAGGGAGTCACTTTACTTAATGTGTCTACATGCCTCCTCTAGAGCCCATTCATTCCAAGATGACGTATGGGCACCTTTCACATAGAGACATCCTCCTGTAAATCACTCGCTATGATCATACATTTCGCTGTGTAAACACATCACCTGGGGCTGTTATTAACTCTTTCCCGTTTAAATACGCTGGCCCCGATTAGACGGAAAATTCATTAGGGCCAGGCTACGGGCTATGCAGACTTTAAAATTTGCCAATTTCACATCGCCCTCCCCCTTCCTGTCAATCCAATTCCTGAGAAATGGCACAGTCATGAGTCTCTCCCTACGGGATGGCACTGAGATTAACTAGCAACGTTGGCCTCAGGTTCCTGTAGGACCAGGAAAGAGGGGATACGAATGTAGGAAAATTATTCAGTGTCACCAGTTCTGTCACCCGTAATATGGGTGAAATAATACCATCTACCGCAGAGAACTCTGAATAGAGCAAATGCTCACTAAATGCGATGATGGTGATGATGAGTGTCAGAGTATGCAGAAGAATGGCTGTGTCCACCATCAGAACGTTTCTCGTCCACGCCTGGGATTGTGGGGTAGCCTTAAACAAAGGGGTTTCCATGAAGAGCAGCAGTGCATGGGCCAGGCTTAGGAGCCAGGTTGTTCTGAAGGGCTCCTTCACCAGCTGGGGCACGGACTTCAGCAGACACGGGGGACCCATGCTGGCCTTCAGCCACTGCTGAGGTGGAAGCATGGGCTTGTGAGGGAAGCAGCATCTGTAGGAAAAGACTACAGTGCAGCGTTTCTCCAGGTGTGAGCAGCTTCATGCGTCCACAGCAGGGAAACAGGTGGGACCACCGGAGTGGAGGAGCCTGATGAGGAGCACGTGGTCCTGGCAGGCAGCTATCATCCCCGCTGCCCAGGGAGTGCTCTGCCCCTCACAGGCCTGGCCCCGCATCGGAGAGAGGGAGGCGGCGGACATGGGTGTCCACACCGCCTCTGTGACCCCGTGTTGACGCAGGCCCACCTTCTGTGCGCCCTGGCCCTGGAAGCTCTGTGCCTGCAGAAGTGTGACAAATCTCTCTCCCACCAGGGCCCGATGACATCGTGTGCCCGTGGCAAAGATGTGCTGAACACACGTGTTAAACAGAAGGCAGTGTTTGTTCACGGGGCTATGAAATGCTCGGGGTGTAGTCGGACATGAAGAAGCTTGTAAGCATCTGGCTTGCCTGCAGGTAAACAGCAGCAGGTGAGCGGGATTGCCGTCTGCCCTTCTCTCCTCTCTGCTCTTCGTCTCTCGGTTGGAGGGCGTTGCTCTCTGTTGCTCTCCCTGTTGAACTAATAGTGCTGGGTCAGCAGATGCGGGGGTCGAGGGGAGCAGGGTGCATTGACACGATGAAGGGGGGCTTTGAACCCTCAGGCCTTGAAGCAGTTGGTTATTCTCTCTCGGTAGAAGGTGGGCGTTGGACGGCCCCTGGAGATGAGAAAGATGAGTGAGACCGTGGACTCTTCATGTGTTTCTTTAGGGCTGGAACCGTGTGCACTTTGGAATCAGGTCAGACATTTTCACCTGCATCGCGTACACTGAGCAAAGTAGTTAGAACAACGAGAACGTGAATTTTCTCGTGTGAATATGAAGCCCAGAGTTCGGGCCGATGGCTGAGCCAGCAGCTTAAGGACATGCCTCAGAGCCGGTCACTCTCACCCCTGCCCTCTGCTGTCCTGGCTTGTGGTTTTGTCCTGAGGCAAAAGGAATTAAATATGAAGGGAAGCCCTCAGGAGCGCCATACCCCGGGGAATGTCCCCAGGGGGAGAGACACATTTGGAAAGAGGAAACTTCCCACACACGCCTCTGTGGCGTCTCCCTCAACCAGGATGTTCTTGCACTTGACTTTCTGGAAATGTTTTTCCTTGAGAAATCCCAACCCTTCAGAAACATTTCACCAGACATCCACCAAGTGGTTTTTCGCCGCAATGAGTCAGGTTCTTCACCTGGACAAACAACACAAGTACTGCATCGCTGTCCGAAAGAACGAGGAAATGGGAACGAATTACATTTTCAAGTTGCCGTAATCCTGTTTGGTCGGGAGCAAAGTTCCCTAAGAGTTAAAGGGCTGGCTTCCAATTACCAGAATATTCCACCACAGTTTGACTTATCCTGGAGCTGGAATCCAAGAACTATGACGTCTTTCTTTCTAAAAAAGAAAGAACCAGTTGCTAAATTACTACAAGAGTAGATCTTTAAAAGTTCTCCTCACAAGAAAACAGTGTTTTGTCATGATGCTCAGGTGACAGATGCTGACTAGACTTAGTGTGGTGAGCATTTTGAAATGTGTATAAATATCAAATCATCATGTCGTAGAGCTGAAACTAATCTCTTGTTACATGTCCTTTATACCTCAAATCAAGGAAGCTACTGTGGGCGTATTTCCTTTCAGCAAATGTTTCCTTAAAAACCAAAGAAAAGCAAGAAGCCAGAGAATTTTTTTTTTTAGGGGGGAGGGGGTGGAAATAATTCCAAGGAAATATGGCCTGAAAGTTTAGGTACAATTTAGCCCGGTTCAGAAGAAAAAGAAAAAGAGAAGAAGAAAGGAGGATGGCCCCGCTGAAAGAGTAAAACTGAACTCGGCAGGAAGAGGCGGGGAGGCTGAATGATGGAAATGACTGCAGGAGAGGAAGAGCTCTGAGAAACAGAAGATCCCTCTTGTCTTCTCAGATCTTTGTCATTCGCGATTTCCTTCTTCCTTAGACTTACTGCCACCAGGAGAGCAATTCCACTGCGGAGATGCTTCCGGTGACTATGCTACATCATGCAAATGAGAAGTGACTCAGGGAGAGAGACTGTTGACACAGCACAGAATGTCTGTTAGAAAGGGACAGAACCATTCCCCTGCCGGCTTTCTAAAGGCCTCCGGGAGGCGGGAATATAGAAACTGAACTTTGAAAATGGGTAGATCCTGGGGCCTTTCAGAGACAGGAAGCGTTCCCTCGGGGCTAGGCCTCATGGCGGGATTTCCAACCTCGTTCATCTCAGGCCACGCATAAACGAATTCCTTATATTCTGTGGCACAGCGAAGAATATATCCTTTTGCCAATCTGATGGGAGAAAAGGTATAATTTTGATTCATTCACACCAGATGGCTATTGTTGTGTTAGCTGTTGTCATCTTTATTTTTTTTAATATATTTTATTGATTTGTTACAGAGAGGAAGGAAGAGGAATAGTTAGAAACATCAATGAGAGAGAAACATCGATCAGCCGCCTCCTGCACACCTCTCACTGGGGATGTGCCCCCAACCAAGGTAAGTTCCCTTGACTGGAATCCAACCTGGGACTCTTCAGTCCACAGGCTGATGCTCTATCTACTGAGCCAAACCAGTTTTGGCTGCCATCTTTTTATTTGACAATCTAAGGGAAAGAGGTCGGGTATTGCATGTTTTAAAAAGTCTTGGGGCAGGCAGGTTGACACCCCCTGCCTTGGGGTATTGGAGCTAGAAGTGGACTTTCTCATAGGGGTCTGGGCAATATGGTAGGGTGGGAATCAATGGCAAAGACCTATGAAAACTTCATTCTTCGTCTCTCAACTAGTCATCGAACATTTCTAAGCAGGAAACTAGGAAGATGGAAGACGAGACAAAATTAATAAAGCAGCCATGGTGCAGAGAACAGCCACGGGGAGACTGCTGAGGCTGCTAATGGAGCTGGTAGACAAGATGCACAAACAGAAGTACATACAAGCCAGAGGGACTGTGAGCAGGATTTGCTCACTGGACAGACTGGAGGACAAGGAAGAGAGAAGAGCTGGTGAGGACGCGGATACCTGGAGTCTGCGCAGAGCGGGGAGACTCTCTCTGACTGTGGGCAATGGAGCCTGTTTGGGACACGTTGAACTGCATGCACCACACGTGCTTAGAAATGAAAGGCTGCATTTCTAGAAACATCGCTGTGCACGGCACTTGCGCTGAAGTTATCTTTAGGGTGTTAGGATGTGGCATCCCACGTGAGACAGGAACAGGAGGGAAGGGAAAGGGACAGGGACTAAACCTGAAGAAGAAAGGAAAGCACACGGAGACAGGTGATAGCGAAGGTTATATCTTCAACTGCTATTTGAATGGGGTTTTTCACACTTGCCTTTCTCGAAATGTCAATCAAATTTTATGCTTTTAAGCTCCTGCAGGGCACGGTGAGGATTAGCTGACCTCGCAGATCTACATCAGTTAATCTCAATTAGTGCTTTTGATGCCGCAGTGGCGCTCTATAATTTGATGCTGCATTCAAGAAAACCTCCGGCTATATTTAGACTTGAAACTTTAAAGAATGTCATGGCCACGACAAGGCTGCTGATTGAGGGAGGAAAAGAGATTTTGTCTGAGTGATGGATTTGAGGTTCTAAAATGGAAACTGATCTTCATTGACTCACGGAGTATCAACCTGCCGCCTAAAGACGAAAAATATTTGTTGGAAAAAGTTGACTTACTCAGTACTTCTCGACGCCTCGTGTTAAATGTCACCTTGATGGGTAGACCCGCAGAAATTCAAGGTTAGTTTGGGCCGGTGCTTTTTACCTCCTCTGTCCACGGTCCCTCTTCTCTCTCCGGGTAGTGGGGTGAGGTGAGAGTGGCCCAGCAGCTCCTCTTAGCGTCAGGAGATGAGGACTATCGTTTGGGTTGGACTGAGAGTCCCAGGACAATGCATGCCACACTGGTGTCACTGAACTCCAAGAGTGAGGACATACATGCCACACTGGTGTCACTGAACTCCAAGAGCGAGGACATACATGCCACACTGGTGTTCCTGAACTCCAAGAGCTGGCTCTTCGGGGTGCTGCATTCAAAAACAAGATATGTTGCCCATTGGGAGTGGCGCAGTAGTTGAGCATCGACCTATGAACCAGGTCACGGTTCAATTCCCAGTCAGGGCACATGCCCGGGGTGTAGGCTTGATCCCCAGTGGAGGGACTTGCAGGAGGCAGCCAATCAATGATCCTCTGTCATCATTGATGTTTCCACCTCTCTCTTCTTCTCCCTTCCTCTCTGAAATCAGTAAAAAAATTTTTAAACGAGATGAGGTTGTTTTGAGGTAGTTTGTTGACCAGCAGCAAGTACAGGAGACAGAGGACTCAGGTCCAGCGCCAATGCTCACATTCACCATTGGACCTACGACACGTTGGTTCCTTCCTGGCACTTGGCTATTTTCATCCTTGGTCAAATTCCTATCAGCTTACCCCAGTGGTCGCCAAACTGTGGATCACAGCCCCATGTGGCTCTTTGGCCCCTTGAGTGTGGCTCTTCCACAAAACACCACGGCCTGGGCGAGTCTATTTTGAAAAAGTGGCGTTAGAAGAAGTTTCAGTTTTAAAAATTGGGCTCTCAAAGGAAATTCCCATCGTTGTCCTGTTGACATTTGCTCTGTTGACTGATGAGTTTGCCGACCACTGACCTACCCTGTTTATGGCTGTCTCTGCAAAATGCTGTGCTACCTTTAACCTTTAGCAGGAACGGCGTTTACTAAGAACTGCCCAGGCCTTGAGGCCCTTGGTCTGTCTGTGGAGGAAGAAGGGATGGACCGCCATGTGCTCCTTCCTCAGCCCCTCCTCTTCATGATGAAAACGCCTCCACCAGGCTCCTGCCGTTCCCTCCCTCCGAAAAGGCACGCTCTCCCGCACCTGCCAAGGCCCCGGGAAAGGGCGGTGGAGTAGAACGAGGAGCAGCCGGGAACGAACCGGCTTTCCCGAGAACATCTCCCCTGCGTGTCCCAGGCTCCGGCTTTCCCGAGAACATCTCCCCTGCGTGTCCCAGGCTCCGGCTTTCCCGAGAACATCTCCCCTGCGTGTCCCAGGCCTGGCCTCTCCCATCTCCACCTCTCCCCCGTGTCTGGACCAGGGACAGCGCTGCCCATCAAGCTGAACTCCCCACTCACCTGCCTGCCCACCGCCCCCAGCCAGGACTCCCAGACCCTCCCACCAAACCTCCACAGACACCCACTGCTCACACTGAGGACAGACCCACACCCTCCCCCAGCTCGATCCCCCTCGCTCCCGGAAACAGTTCTTCTCCTTCTGGGGGCGGTCAGCCGGGTTTTACTCCAGCAAACGGCCCTCCAGCAGGACCAGACATGCCTAATTCAGAGTAAAACGGCTGCAGGGCATCTCCGGAAAGACTGGCTGGTTAATAATTCAGCGACGGCGTTAGACGTTGAACTTACTCTCTTACCGGTTTTCCCAATTCCCCAAACCATGGCGATAGTAGTCATCGCAGTGGCATTGTCCCCATTTGTAATCCCTCTGCCGGCGGAAGGCATGTGGGAGGGAAAGATCTAGAATACAGGTCAGTAGGATGGGTATAAGCCACCAGCAGAAGTCATTGACAAGTAGGTGTAAGCCTGGTGAGGACGCATTTGGCATCACCTTTATTCTACTGCTCTTCCGTTTGGCCTTCTTGCCACGCCTGTGGTAATTTGTTTATAGATCTTCATCCCTACGAAGTGTGTCATTTCCTAGTAGTTGCTTGAACAGGAGCCTGAAAATTTCTGATGCGTCTTCTTTGTGTCGAATGAGCCTTGTTTAGTCACTTTATAAATGACGGAGTCAGCCACCATAGCATTGCATTGTTCTAATTGTATTGGAACCTGAGGAATCGTGGGTCATTGTGAAAAACCCGCCCAGAGGCCTGCGCTGAGTGAACTTGGTCTCTGCCTCCACGCGTGTAGCTCCGGGGATCATTCCGGCGGTGAGCTGCGAGAAACGGTGTCAGCGCGGGGCTTTCTAACGCGCCGTGTGAGGAATAAGTACAGGCACACCATTTGAGTAGATTGGTATTTACAATATACACAAATACGCCTTCAAGAGAAAACAAGATGACACTCTAAAATCAGCATATTCCCGATACACTGAGGTTAAGCTTAATAGAGAATCAACATTTATATTCAAAATGTAGGTGTTTTCGTTCAAAAACCAAGCATTTGGAGAGATCGTATTATGTCTCTGGTAAGTGGAATATCCATATTCCTTACCCTATGACTAAGCATGAAAAACTAGAATATTTGTACCAAAAACACGCGTGGTATTAAAAAAAGGTAAGATTTTGTTATGATAAAGGTTGGCAAAAAGAGACTTCCTATTTTTATTAATAATTTTAGTTTGCTCTCTATTTGATGTTTCTTTCTAATGACATTAAGCTCCAACATTCAAGAAAATTTTCAGCATCTCATACTCAACAGCGTTGGTTAATACAACTAAGGAGCAACATTTGAAATATGAGATGCCAATGCAATTATATGTCTCTTTTAACAAGTTGTAGAATCTACACATTAACAATACCCAGCTATAACCTGATATTAAAACTGGTCTGGCTCCATATATATATATCAGGATATATATATATCCTGATATAAAACTAGTCCGGCTATATACATATACAGGATATATATATATGTGTGTGTGTGTGTGTGTGTATGTATATATATAGTGTGTGTGCCTTTATTTGTTCTTTACACAGTGCATTAAAAAGCCAGGCTCTGAAAATATATATATTTGAGACTTTGATTCTTTCCTATTTTTGCCTTTTTTTTTTTTTTTTTTTAGTGGAAAGAGGGTTCATTTATGAAGACAGCCTTTGAATTTCCCCACCAGCTGCCTTTCCCTCTTCCATGCCCATCGGGGATTGTGGCATGTTGTGTCTGATCTCCGTGTGTGTGTGTGTGTGTGTGTGTGTGTCTGTATATGTGCATGTGTGGTGCGTGTGTGCGCACACGGCCAGCACATGTGTGTGCCACGACGACTCTCCCAACGTGATGCTTTTAAAGCTGACAAGGTCCTCCGAGCCGGAGAAAGAAAGCCGGGGTCATCGCGAGCAGGGGGCGGCCGAGCCGCGGGAAGTGGCTCTCGGGCCGTATTGATCGGGAGCGTGTCAGAGGCCTTTGTGGCGCCCCCGGCGCAGCCGGTAATTTGCCAGATCAAGCCTGTCAGGCCATCGCTGGGAGGAAGGAGCGCCGGCGGCAGCTTTTGTGCGGCGGGCAGCGGGGAGCCTGTGTGTGAAACAGGATTATCGGGGGGTCGGGGGGAGCGGCGCGGGCTGTCCATCACCGCCGCCGGCGGGTGAGGGCCTGCGTGTGATTAAGATGTAGGCGGCGGGCAGAGCGGCGAGCGCGGCGGAGGCACACGCGCCGTGCCGCTCGGTGGGGCTGTTGTTCCCCGCCTGTGCTTAAGGGGGAACATTCAATAGCAGAGCCAGCAAACACCCCGGCCGCTGCCCTCAGCTCCCACACGGCCCACGGCCACGGCCACGGCCCTTCCCGAGAGGCAGAGGCACAAACCCGAGCGGGGGTCAGGCGGGTGCGAGCTTTAAACCTCCCTGTGCCATCTGCGAGGGTGCACTCCGCCGTCTGCGGCTCCTGGCACCGCGGCCACACGGCTCCACAGCTATTCGGGGCTTTGCTTCATTTATTTTTTTAAATAAAATAAGATACATAGAGCGGTGAGCCTGTCACAGCCTTCCCAGCGCGTTGGAATTACAGACTTTGGGCTTCGTGCTTTGTGCACCAGGCTCAGGAGGCGAGCCAGAGAGCCTCCCGGAGTGAAAAAAATACATGCGTGTGATGGAAATGCATGGCTCTGTAAGCATGTGCAGGCCGAGCAGGAGGAGGCTGGGCAATTAGAACCGCACAGGGACAAAACCCAGGCTTTGTGTCCGGCCTAGATGACAGGCGATGGAAGCATTTTCCAGAACAGAACCTGATTGTTGTTTGTTTGTTAGCATCTCTACTCCACCTTCCCTGGCCCTGCGCATCGGGCGTGTATTTATTCGCTCGCCCAGAAATGCTGATTCCGTTCCCTCTCTGCCGCGGCTGGCTCCGGCCGGGGCTGCGGAAACGGGAAGAGGAGTGTTTTGTCCCAGGCCCGCAAGAGGCGAGGAGCACAGGGAATCCATGGCCGTGACCTTGCTGGTTCCCACGTCACGTCACGATGCAGACAGAGTGTCGGCAGAGCGGGGAGAGCCAGGGAGGGATGGCCCTGCCTGCAGGACCCCGAGTGGCGGGCGAAAGGGGAACTTGAGAAGCTCAAGGCTCCCTCACCTGCCGGGACAGGCGTCGCTCCCTGGACGGGGGAGAGAAACACCGGCAACCACGAAGCGTCTCCATCAGCAGCGCCGGGCGGAGGGGCCACACACCTGGAGGCCTGAGGCCTCTCTGAGCCCCACTTTCCTCTGAAGGCGGCACTCAGGCCCGGGGTCTCAGCCAACTTCCCCGTGGCCTCGCTGCCTCCTCTTCGGGACTCACGTTCACCAAGGTCACGCGTGTGACCTTGGAGAAGAGCTCAGCTTCCGATAGTGAGAAGCAGAGACCCTACAGCACCTGCCCTCCCGGCCGCCGCTATTGTGCTTGTGTTATTCGCTCCCCCGTCCCTGGTTCACTGATGTCGGTGGCTCCTCCTCTTCACCCCAATCCTGTGCAGTGGGGGCCTGGGGTTCTCGCCTCCTCTCCACAGTGAACCCTGAGCCGGCTCTCCCGATGGCCCTCAGTGCTCCGCGAGTTCCGGGAAAGGCCGTGGGGAGAGGGAAACCGGGCCGGGCTGCGCCTCCCTGTGAGAGAGCCGCGACCGGGAGCCCAGGCCCCAGGGAGAGGAGGTCAAAGCCCGCCACCCGCCCACGGGGGCGCTAATTTAGGGCAGGACCCCAGGGCCAGTGCGCACTGGCCTCGAACCCTTTGCCGCGTGCCTGAGCCTTAACGAAACCCGAGGCCGCCTGGCTTCTGGCGGTTAATTGCAGAGCCGTGTCCCCGCCCCGGGAAGCCGGAAGCGCGTGTTTCTGATTTGTTCACACGCCAACTGTCAAAATATGCTTCTGCCAGACGGTGGGACACCCACGGGGCCTCTGGGATGCTCTCTGTCCCAGTGTGAGAAGCCGGGCTTTGCCTGGGGAGGTGGTTCCTCTCTGGCAGGACGGGGCTCCGTGGTGAGGGAGGCAGACGGAGGCCTGCAGGGACACCGGCCGGCGGCGGGCTGTGCCCCTCGTCCTCTCTGTTCCCTCACGGCGTCCCCTGCCCGTCAGCGGTCCCCCCCAGACCAGGCCCCGGGGCCGGTGCGGGGAGACGCACATCCTGTGCTCTTGCTTCTCCCATCGGTGGCGCCGAGGCCCTGGAAGGACGGTTCCGCTCCGTGCAGAGCCCCGTCTGCAGAATCGGGGTGAGAGACGCCCCCCCTCGCTGCAGGAATCACGCCCAAGACTCTCCGAGCCGCTTTCCCAGAGAAAACATGCGCTTCCAAAGCCGGGCTGCTCGGCAGCACCGTCCCAGAGGCGGCCAGAGGCGGCCAACGGGACGGCGGGCACACCTGTTTCTAATTCAGGGGGAAATGCCGCCACGGAAAGCGAGAGCCTCCTGTAAATCACCCGGAAAATCGACAGTGTGTTTTTGAAATGCAGGTTCCCTGCCCCGACCGGTGTGGCTCAGTGGATAGAGCGCCGGCCTGCGGACTGAAAGGTCCCAGGTTTGATTCCGGTCACGGGCATGTATCCTGGTTGTGGGCACATCCCCAGTAGGGGGCGTGCAGGAGGCGGCTGATCGATGTTTCTAACTCTCTAAGGCTCTCCCTTCCTCTCTGTAAAAAAATCAATAAAATACATTTTTTTTTAATAAAAAAAAGGCAATGCGTGGGAAATGTGGGCTGGGAACTGTGGAAATGGCAGGGCGGGTGGAACCATTTGGGAGTGATCCTCCCAGCTTTGAACGCTAAAGCCCCGGGATCGAATGCTCCCGCCAGTGGCTAAAACATAAAAGAGAAAACAGAGAGAAAAAGTCACAAAACAGGTGGGAGGCCGCATGGGGAGGAGGGGGAAGACGAGCCAGAGGCTCACGGGGAGGGAGGAAGGGAAACGGCCACGGAAAGGGCGGGGAGAGGAGATGTCGGACGGGATCGGCGGGAACGCTCCCAACGCTGTAACCGGCGGCCCCGCCCTGAGAAATTGTTTCCGCGGCGACGCCTTGGAGCCTCTGGACATTGTTAATGGGGCGATCTGAGCAGAATATCACAAACAACTAGACGCAACCAGGAAAGGGCAGAGGGCGATGGAAGGAGGCAGCGAGTCGAAGGCCACCTGCCACGCAGGGTGTGGCCGGAAAGGAAGGGAGAGAATGGCGGAGGGAGGTCTGGGGGAATATTCTTTCATTGGGAATAGTTTGGAGAATTGGAGAATGACTAGAGGAATAAAGAGGAAAAAAAAAATGTGACCTGAATATGGGATTAACAGCCTTGAATGAGCACTTACGCTTCCTACGTAGGACTGTGATTTGCATGGATTTTCACTATTTTATTTTATTTTTTAAAATATATTTTATTGATTTTTTACAGAGGAAGGGAGAGGGATAGAGAGTTAGAAACATCAATGAGAGAGAGACATTGATCAGCCGCCTCCTGCACGCCCCCTACTGGGGATGTGCCCGCAACCAAGGTACATGCCCTTGATCGGAATCGAACCCGGGACCTTTCAGTCCGCAGGCCGACACTCTATCCACTGAGCCACACCGGTTTCTGCAATTTTCACAATTTTAATAGTTGCCATTTAACGTGAGAACACACAGAGGCACTTTGAGGTAGTTAAGCTTTCCAGTGTCCTGCAGACAGAAAGGACAGAGGTCACAGGGGCTCTAGAGCCAGAGCCCCTTCCCACAATGCATCCCTCCCTCAGGGAGGTGGGGAGGCCCAGGCTGGAGCAGGAGAGCTGGACAGAGAGCTGGACAGAGAGCTGGACAGAGAGCTGGACAGAGAGCTGGGCAGAGAGCTGGACAGAGAGTGGACAGAGAGCTGGACAGAGAGCTGGACAGAGAGCTGGGCAGAGAGCTGGAAGAAGCTACACGGCACCTTAACCCCGGTTGCTTCTGGGAAATGGCGCTTAGACACACCTGGGAGGAGGACACCCTTTGCTTTCAGTGCTGTTTTTATCTCACACAACGAACAAAACGATAAACAGTATCAGAGGTGACGGCGGAATTTAAACGACGGGGTTTTCGTCTTCGTTCTGACTCCACCGCATCAGCTCTATAAACAGACGTGTGTGGTCTGGGCTCCATTTTGGAAATAACCCAACCAAAAATTGAAGCCGTAGCAAGAAGAGGCAGCTTATGAAAAGTAAAGTCTGCCGACACGGGTGTGGCTCAGTGGATAGAGTGTCGACCTGCAGACTGAAAGGTCCCAGGTTTGATTCTGGTCAAGGGCATGTACCTTGGTTATGGGCACATCCCCAGTAAGGGGTGTGTAGGAGGCAGCTGATTGATGATTTTCCCTCGTTGATGTTTCTAACTCCCTCTCCCTTCCTCTCTGTAAAAATATCAATAAAAGATATATTTAAAAAAAAAAAATCCTTTGACATTTCCAGTCTTACTTTTTAAAAAATATGTTTATTGATTTGAGAGAGAGAAGGGAAGGAAGAGAGAAAGGGAGAGAGACATATCAATGTGATAGAGAAACATCTGCCAGTGACCTAACTTGCAACCCAGGGATGGGCCCTGACCAGGAATCGAACCAGCGTCCTTTCCGTTTATGGGATGATGCTCCAACCAACTGAGCCACCTCAGCCAGGGCTGCAGGCTTTCCCTTAAAAAGTAATTTCTCATAACCATTTGTATGTATTCTTTACAAATCTCTGCATGTAGACGTGATATGTGTGCATATTTCTGTATCTCGATTTTAAGAAAAGTTGTGTGTTTTGGAGAGTATTCCACATCATTGCTTACTGTTCTGAACAGCTCCATGGCATTTTCTTATACGTCTGACATCGTACATTTAGTTAATCTCTTATTACTTGACATGTGCTTTTTGATAACATTTTTCTTGTTGCAAACCATGACAATGAACTCTTTGTCCAATATTATGTACTTTTGTGGGAAAAATCCCTAGACTTGGAATTGTATTTTAAATTTGTATGGATGTTGCCAAGTTTCTATCCACAGAGGTTGCACTGATTCCCATTCCCACTGAGCTGTCTGTTAACCCATCCCTTGCCTAAACAATGGCTTGCCAAACTTGCACATTTTTTTTTATTTTGGTCATTTATCTTTTTTAAAATTAAATTTATTGGGTTGACATCTTTATATATATAAAAGCCTAATACGGTAAGTGTCTGAGCAGTTGACTGACCAGTCGCTATGATGTACACTGACCACCAGGGGTGATGAGGAAGCTCAGGGTCACAGAGGTTGTCATTTGGAAGCCAGGCTCTGTGAGTGGTTGTTCAATAAAGTGAGATGGAGTCACTGCTCTCACTCTGGGGGAAGTCACACTATGGCATTGTCATCCTGCAAGGGTCTGCCCGGGCCCCATCCCTCCTTGGGCCTGGATGGAAAGAAGGCCTGCATCCTCTCCAATCTGGGGCCACTGGCTCCTAACTGCTCACCTGCCTGCCTGCCTGCCTGACCTCCCTAACTGCCTCTGCCTGCCTGCCTGATTGCCTCTAACCGCCTCTGCCTGCCTGCCTGATTGCCTCTAACCGCTCTTCCCTGCATGCCTGATCGCCCTTAACTGCCTCTGCCTCAGCCCCCACTGGTCTAGTTGGCATATTACCCTTGTATGAGTATAGATTGGCTTTTGGAGGGTTTACAGAGAGGTAGCATTTGCTCTACCCATGTTCTTGTAACATAAATCAGCTCACGTGGTCATTCAAAGGGAGTGATGGTGTTACGTGGCCATCTTTTGGGTTCATAAACTACTGCCTGTATCTCACAAAATTGGACCCTGTCTGCTTTATTTACATTTCCTTTTAAGTTATCCATTCCGCCCTTTAAGGTAAATAAATCTTACATTAACTCTAAACTTCCTTTAATAGGAAATTTAGCATGTCTGCTTAGATGCGTTAGAGTTTTTATGAGGATGGTTACTGGCTGGCTAACCTGTAGCGACAAGTTTAATCGTGCCTAAGTGACCGATGATAGCTCGGCCAAAGGTGATGGGATGAGAGGGAGAATGAATGGCTGTGACTGTGTTTCTGACAGAGCACCAGTGGGACTTGAGCAAGGGGTAGGTGGGTAGCGGGAAGGGGGGAGTGTGAGCTGACCCAAGGTGATGCCCAGTTTTCAGAGTGGGATCTCAAAAATCCAGACTCAGATTCTGTTGCCGATTGGACGGTGGTGTATAATTTACGGGAGAGCAGGGGAGTAGGCAGCTGGGAGAGGGCAGAGGACGAGGCCATTGGAGAGGAGGACACGAAGCAAGATGGGACACAGCAGTCGAGGAGATCGCAGATCGCCGTGGAGACAGAGACGGCGGCTGAGGCGGGAGTAACAGGGCCTCCGGTGGCCGCCCCTGCGGGAGAGGGGCCGGTGTCTCCTGAACGGGTCGGGCGCCTCCAGGCTCAGGAAGTCAGACTGGGAGACCTTGTTCTTCCGTTTCCCTGGCAGTGAACACATTAGCAACGTGTGATCATGTAGATGCACGAACCACGTGTGAGTGTCCGCCTATTTGTGCATGTTTCAGGCACTCTCATCCGGGGGCCACTTGAGCCTCTTCTGGGGCTGAGGGACCTGACTCCAAACGAGGAGCCCAGCACAGCGTGTCCTTCCAGCGAGTCCACCTTCACTGTCACTGCTCCAGGGCCGGCTGTCAGACGACTCGTCCTGTTGGCGACGGTGGGGCAGGGTCTCAGGCCGCCCATGTGTGGGAGCCTCTTTCACATCCCGCGTGGTTCAGGGTTCCCGTTCAGGGTTCGGGTTCTGGAGGAGGCCGTACGCAAATGAAAAGAGAGACTAGAAAAGCATTAATTTGGCGATGTTGGGGGGCCAGGTGGGAGCCTTCCTCTAGTGCAGAGGTTCTCAACCTGTGGGTCGATTCCCCTTTGAGGGTTGAACAACACTTTCCTAGGGGTCGCCTAAGACCATTGGAAAACACAGATATGATTCATAACTGTTGCAAAATGACAGTGATGAAGTAGCCACGGAAGTAATTTTATGGTTGGGGGTCAACCCCCATGAGGAGCTGTCTTAAAGGGTCTCGGCCTTAGGAAGGTTGAGAACCTCTGCTCTAGTGGAAAGACTACCGCCTTCCTTCGGCCTTGCCATCCCTTTTGTTCAGGTTTGGGATCCACCCTTTGCCCTGAAGCAGGCAATTCCAGTAACAAGTAGATTATCTTATCAGTCAGGATTTAAATGATTATTTCA
The DNA here is from genome assembly GCA_004026805.1 of Lasiurus borealis. Classification (NCBI taxonomy): domain Eukaryota; kingdom Metazoa; phylum Chordata; class Mammalia; order Chiroptera; family Vespertilionidae; genus Lasiurus; species Lasiurus borealis. The sequence goes on along the minus strand of PVJN01005396.1, from coordinate 45,468 downwards.
TGGGGAAGTTCATTGTCTCCATGAGATAGGGGGTGCCTGGCTTTGACCTTTCAGAGCTTCAAGGTTGACCAGCCTTCCGGGTTCCTTGTCCACTTTCTATTAGTGAGACAATGAGGGGTTTCCGGCGGCATGGAAGAGGGCCTCCTTGCCGTCTCTGTTCCATCCCGGAGTGAGCACAGCCTCGTGTGCTCTCCCGTGTTTACACGGAGGTCGCCGGTCTGATCGAGGCTGAGCCAAGTGTCTGAGCCTCCTGTGTCCAAGCTTCCTCCGACCGCTGGCCACACCCTCCCCATTCAGCTCCTCTTCCTCAGGGACCTCTGTCTCTGAGCTCCTGGCAGAGCCATGGCCTAGGGCTGCTGCCTGCTTCTCTCGTCCAGCAGAGAACCTGTCATGGAGCAGCTTCTCCATAAGTGCTCCCGAGGGAACGGGCGGTGTAGGGGGCTGTCTCCACGCCAGGGTATCCCCGCACCCGGCACACACAACGCCGTGCGTCTGTCCAGAGCTGGGCTCTGGGCGAGGGCGGGGTAAAGGCAAGGCCCGCCTCTGCTCCCATCAAGCTCTGTGTCCTTTTCGGGGCGTATCATGCTGCTTGAGGATCATATTTCCTCTCTTTCCATCTTGGTAAACACCAGTTCCTTCCCTTAAACGCCACCCCCTGGAGCTCTTTTTAAAAGTCCCCGCTCGCCCCAGCCGCTGTGGCGTTTGTGGGGCCTTGCTATCCTATGTGCCCCCTGAAAGGTGGCCGGTTTGGCTCTGGTCAGGGCATGTGCCCGGTGATGGGCTTGGTCCCCTGCAGGGGCAGGAAGGACGCAGCCACGGTGTTCGGCTCTCACATCGATGCTCCCCTCTCTCTCTCTCTCCCTCTCCCTTTCTCTCTCTCTAAAAGTAAAAATTTTAAAAGTGACTTTTCCTTCTTTATCACTTCATTTCATTTGACTTGGCTCGCATATGGGGACCAGCAGAACCTTCACTTAATCGGTGTGCTCCCACCGTCTCCTGGTAGTGGGGGGATAGTGGGGAGTGCAGGGGGGGGCGGACAGTGATTATCATTCTTATAACGCTGCTGTCTCCCTGGCGCTCAGCGGAGGTGGTGAGGACACCTCCATGACCGAGGCTGAGAACCGTGCCTGAGCCCTCTGGCGCCGAGCCCCGGGCACTGCCTTCCCTGCATGCGGCCCTCCATCAGGTCCAGCAACAGCCCGCAATTCTTCTAGAGCAGCGGTTCTCAACCTGTGGGTCGAGACCCCTTTGGGGGTCGAACGACCCTTTCACAGAGGTCGCCTAAGACCATCGGAAAATGCAGATATTCACATCATGATGCATCACAGTAGCAAAATCTCATGGTTGGGGGTCACCACCCCATGAGGAACTGCATGCAAGGGTCGCGGCCTTAGGAAGGTGGAGAACCACTGCTCTAGAAGCCCTCTAGCGGCGTGTGGGGAGTGCAGGCCAGTGCTGGTCACTGCACACCTGTCATCTGCGGCTCACACCCACTCCTCTCCCCGACAAGAAAGCCTGGGCTGTAAGGAAACACCCCACCAATGAAGAGCCCCAGGCCCCGGACTCGCCTCGGGGGTGATGCAGGCCCGGACCCAGCCCTCGGCTGCAGGTGAGCTACGAACAGAGGCTCCACTTCCCTTTGTGGGGAACGCGCTGTGTTCTCCCACACACGGACCACACGCGGGTCTGCACGCGCCCGGTGCTCTGTCACCATGGATGCCGGGGTGTGGGCACCGGAGTTAGCCGTCCACAGCGGCTTTTCCAGCCACAGGCCGCTGCCGCCGGGGCCACCGCGAGTGACCGGGCCAGCGCCTCTCTGTGAGTCTCAGGATGCTCATGTCTCAAGGTTTCTTCTTTTTCTGGAAGCTTCATCACACCCCACACCCCCCGCCATTCCAACAGCCCCATTCATGAGCCGCATGGCTGAGGCCCAGAGAGCCGCCACCATGAAGAGGGGGGTCAGGCCCTCCCCAGAGGCCGAGCGTGTCCCGACCCGCGGGTGAAGTCAACGAGGACCCTAGAGGGGGCGTGGGGATGAAAGGGACAAGAGACACAGGAATGGAGACAAGACAAAGTTCTGATCAAGTCTCGTTTATTCAGGAGGAGTTCGGGGTATTTATAGGGAGGAGGAGGAATGAGGAGATTAGCGAAAATTCCTAGCCCTTAAGGCGAAACACCTGGCCCAGCCCGTAAGGCGAAACACCTGCCTACGGGAAAGAGATAGGGTTTGGGGTAATAGAAACCTAGCCCGAGGTTAGTGCTGACGTGGCTGGAGCTACTACACAATGGCTGTCAAGCACAACAAGTTTCCCACACGAACAAACGGAGCGCCCAGAGCCTCCCTGACCCAGGCCCCCGCGGCTCCGCTTCCAGAAAGCAGAAGCCACAAGGCCTGCGGCTGCCGCTGGCTCTCCAGTCCTGGCAGGACCCACCGGGTCTGTCCACGCCGCTCCCCCATCGGCCTGAGACCCTCAGTGCCCCCCAGCTCCTGCCCCTCGCCGTCCTTCTCCAGGAATCTCTCTGGTCACCCCCTGCCCGCCTCCCCGGGGCCAAAGCTGCGCTGGGACATGGAGTGGCTGCCCATCAGCCGCAGTGCCCGCCAGCGCCTGCAGGAAGCTCATTGTCTGTAAGGAGTTTCTCATTGTGCTGAAGCCGGCCGAGTGCGTGCCCTCGATGCGTGCACCCCCTTGGCATTTGGCAGTGTGAGTGTGTGCATGCGTGTGTGTGTGTGTGTGTGTGTGTGTGTAATTGTTTTAATCCATCAAAGGCTCTGGGTTTGGAAAGTCTAAGTGAACAGCTGCCTGCGGCGGAGACGCATTTCACGCTGACAGGTACGCGGGCTCGGTCCCTGGGGCCCAGCACTTCCTTCTCAGAGGCACCTCCTCCCCGAGGGCCCAGCCAGGGAGCCGGGAAGGGCCTGGGAGTGACTCCAGGTCACCCCGGACCCACGAGAGCCACCGGGGACCATTAGCCTTTGAAAAGGGAAATACACTGTTCACTCCTTTGTGTTCTCGCATTCAGGGTGTGTTCCTGAAAGCAGTTAAAAACCCCTGTGTCAGTAAGGAAGGTGCTCCTTTCTAGTCCCGACTAGAAAACAAAGAGCAGAACAAATAGCACACGGACGGCACGTGTGTTCAGACGGGGACGACCCGGCGATTGGGTGACTGTGACAGGCCCGATTCTGGAGCGCCATCCACATCGGCACCCGTTATCTCAGCAGACAACGCGCTCGCTGCGGGCGTGTCTTTGCCAGTTGCAGAGCTTTTGCAGAGAGAACTCTGCCGACCATCGCATGCTTCTTCGGTTTCTCTGCCCTCGCCAATGAAAAAGGGAAAATGCTCGCTTACTTCTCAAGTTTGCGGGGTGTTGTTTTGTGTGTGTGTGTGTGTGTGTGTGTGTGTGTGTGTGTGTGTTGTTTTGTTGGTGGTGGGGAAGGGGTATACAATTTTCACCTTTAGGAAACACACTGTATTTTCATATTTCATGCCTTTCTTAAATTCAAAAATCAATTGGAGAATTGATAGTCGTGTAATTTACCTGGGTAAGCTGATTTTGATATGTGATCTGATCTCTTCTTCACACAGGAAGCAAAGAGTTAAATTCAATGTTCGTGTGTTTGGGGTTTCAACAGTGTAGGTGACCCGCTGTCCTCAGGACCTGAGTTTTGGGGTTTGCCCCTCAGGCCTTCAGAGGAGTGTGGCTGGCTCCTGGCACACCCACTTGCTCCTGCACTTAAGTTCTAACTCGGTTCAATTACTTGAACTAGAGACAATAAACTTATCAAAAATGTTAGTATCAGCATGCCCCCCACCAAAGAAATCATGTATTCAATACTCTTACTTAAAAGTAACAATGTAGCTGAATGCTAGATTTTAATTTCTGGTACACTGTTATATAATTTCATAGTTAATAAACAAAAGTAGCGTATTTTAAAGATTAAGTCTTTTAGAGTATAAACTAAATCAATTCACCAGAAAGAATTAAGTGGTATTGATAGAGTTTATTTTAGAAATTCCTCTTTAAAATAAATGTCATACCATAACTAGGTAGGCATAAATCTGAATTGTGCTCTATACAGCAGCTATAGATAACTTATAATTAATTGCTCGTAGATAATTTATACTTGTTTTCATGTTTCACCTAATTTTACTCTATTTATTCTAGTATTTTGGTAACTAGGATAAAGTTCAAATTATCATAATAATAATTTTTTAAAAATAATATGTCATTTCTATGTTCTTTCTCTGAAGTTTGACAAAATACATAGGAAAATTAAACCTAGAGGAAAATTAATAAATTTAATGGGATTCAAGTTTAACATAAACTAAATCTTTAAAATAATGAACCCTTACATCTCTGCCTTCCTCAATATCCATGTTAATACTCCCACCTCCTCGGTTGATGGGTAATATGAGATTATACAGCTTACTAGGATCCTAGTTTTAATGTATTTAGTTTTGTTTAATAATCAGCCACAATGTGGTGTCTACCCCACAATGTAGACATTGCAACAACGTTTGAAAACATGACGGTTGCAGACTAAGAACACAGAAACCTATGGATGACCAGCCACACAACCATTTTAATTAATAATCGTCATCTCTAGCTTATGCAGAGGGAGAGAAATTGTTAAGCATACTCGTTGTGTGTGAGAGACAGTGGGGAGGGAGGGAGGGAGGGAGGGAGGGAGAGAGAGAGAGAGAGAGAGAGAGAGAGAGAGAGAGAGAGAGAGAAACAAGAAGCGAGGAGGACAGACGGAGCAGCGTCCATGCTCCATCACTGCGGACAAACCGTTTAAAATATCAGCAGGAGAAACACGTGAGGAGCCGGCCCTGAGTTATTATATCACCGCGATTTCATTATGTTGATGAAATGCGCCACGTTCATTCCAATGCGCCGTAATCATAAGTAACACTCGCGTATATGAACCGCACTTGTCCAAGCAAATGAACAAAATATTATTCTGATGTAGGGCCCTTGAACTCCTTTATGGCGTCGGTTTTGTTTACGTTATAATTTTCAAAATTAAGTAGTCGGCGCGGATCCCCGGTGTGAATTAACAAGTAGCTCTCAATCAGGGCTTCCCTTCCCTTCAGCCGGCCCACGCAGGCCCGCGCTGCGTTCTCTCCGGTGCCGGGAGCTGATTGTCGCCGGCAGCTCTCCACGCTTCACCGTGGAGGACACGTTTCATCATACACATTATGCCCCCATTTCAGGAGCTCCTCTCTCTGCATTCGGCAAGAAGCAGCCGAGCGACCGTACTTCCCGGCGTATAAGACGACCCCCAACTTTTCCAGTTAAAATACAGAGTTGGGGATATGCCCGCCCTATGAGACGATCCCCGACTTTTGAGAAGATCCTCCTGGGTTAAAAAGTCGTCTTATCTGCCGGAAAATACGGTTCGTTCTGAATCAGGGCAGAGTCCTGACCTGCGGATGCACACCTTCGAATGTACAAACCCTAACGTCTTCCCCTGGAAGCTGCTTCCTTCTGTCTGCAATCAATCGCTCCCTGACAGAGTCCTGTGGACCCCCTGAGCTGTTTCGGGGGCTGCCTGAAGCCCCCCACCCCTCTCAGCAGAAGACAATCAGAATCTCCGTTGTCTACTCATCTTCCTCTCTCTCTTTGGACACACGGAGCCTCTGTCCTCTTCCTCTGTGGGTTCACGTCTTCCTAATACAGTGGTACCCCGAGATACGAGTTTAATTTGTGCCATAACCTTGAGGCGTGGGAAACTAGGAACGCTCGAGTCGTGGTAAACTGGTGGGTCGTGTGCAGCCGGCCGATCCAAGCGATGACTCCTATCTCAACTGTTGCTCCTGTTTCAAAGCAAAAATCGCTCGCTCGACGGCTCGTATCTCAAAAATCTCGTATGTGAGGGCACTCGTATCTCAAGGTACCACTGTAGAAGGGAGACTCGCCTAGCGGTTTCAATACATACGAACCAGAGGATCCGGAATCACACGCCTCCCAAAGGCAAGCTCTCACACAGGCCATGACACACGAAAAAACACATGTCACAGGAGGCGCTCCTTCCCAAGGCCCAGGGTCACGCTCGGCGGCCGTTATTTATCGGAAAAGCCAAATGGGCATCGAGGACGCAGCGTCCCGTGGCTGCCGCGACCAGAGGGAACCTGGATCAGGCGGGCGAGTAATCAGCAAAGTATGCGCGAGTGGGCGGCGGCACCTGTTGCTGCGGATTTGAGGGGTCCTCTCTTCAAAGACGCCCGCGAAGAGCAGACCCACAAACGCTAATCTACCGCTCTCTGCTCAGAGCCCCCGGGAGGGGCCGCACTCACAGGAACGAAGACCCTGAACTAATGGGATTTCAGATCAAGAGGAGAAGGCAGCGCGCACCGGCCAGGAATGAGCGGCCTGATTGCGTGATGAAGGGATGCTCTGCAGTTGGCGCTCGCTCCCTCCTCCCCACCCTCCGCTCCCCCACATCCCTGGGGACGGCCCAGCCTGCTCGGTGTTTGCCGTTGGGAAACTTCCATCAGGGCCTGGTGTCCATTTCTCAACCTCCCTCATCTCCTCGGGGCGCGCCTCCTGGCCGAGCACCGTTTTCCATCAATACAGCGAAACGCTCTCCGCTCTCCGCAGAGGCAATTGGGAGAAATGTTTCCGGTAAATTCCACTTTGCGCCTCGGAGCGTTAGCACCTTATTCTTCTCCGCCATGTAAATCGCGGGGAAGAAATAAAACGCCAAATGGAAGGAAAATAAATGATCACCAGGGGGGGGGGCAGAGAAATAAGTAAAGGACACACATGCACCGAGCTTCAAACACCGAGGGGAACTCCGGGACCGGCTATGCCTAACTCCAAGGTGGGGACGTGGAGCTGATTTTGGCTGCCGTGTGAATAACGCAGCAGAGAAGATTCTGGTTTCTTCCATTTCCCAAGCTGGTGGGAGTGGGTGACTGTAACATCGGGAGTACCAATGGCAAAAAAATAAAAAATGAAAATAAAAATAAAACAGAGCCGAAACCTGTGTGGCTCCGTGGATAGAGCGTCAGCCTGCGGACTGAAAGGTCCCAGGTTCTATTCCGGTCAAGGGCACATCCCCATTGGGGGTTGTGCAGGAGGCGACTGATCAATGTTTCTGACTATCTCTCTCCCTTCCTTTCTATAAAAAATCAATAAAACATATACTTAAACATAACATGACAATTTCTTGGGTTATTATTGTCATAATTACCACACTTCCCGGCGTATAAGACAACTGGGCATATATGACGACCCCAACTTTTCCAGTTAAAATAGAGAGTTTGGGATATACTCGCCCTATAAGATGGCACCCGGCGTATAAGACGACGCCCGACTTTTGAGAGGATTTTTCTGGGTTAAAAAGTCGTATTATATGCAGGAAAATACGGTAGTACAAGGAAATGCCTGCTGTTCCAGTGTAAGAGTTCCCACCATTGGCCTTTCGAGACACATAGTAACAAATAGTGCAATCTTTCTAGATTTAGTTCATCCCACCGCCTTGATGCTGCATTTTTAATTTCTCTATTACTTCAGGGCAAGTATTGATAAGACCTGGAATATCTGCCCTGTGTCTTGGTGCTTCAGGGAGAAGGAAGTCGGTTGCCTTAGAAACTGGTCTCTGTGGTTACACATATCGACAATTACCTCGGTCACTCTAGACTTTTCCTATTGGCTCCCAGAGTTATATTTCAGGAAACTGGAGGTGCAGTATTGGAGTTTATCAAGTTTATAGCTTTCTGTCCTCCCCGGAAGCAAACAAGAAATCCATTTCGTCGGCCGTCAATACCTGGTGCTCTGCCATGCTGGAAAACAAAGTGTCTGTAACGCAGGAGCTAAATTTAGATTTAGGAGAGAAGCCGTTCCAGTCTTCAAGGGGGGTGGGGGGGGGTGGGAGGGGCGGGGAAGACAGGGCTCTGAATTAACCTCTTGTCAGAACAACTAGAAAACTGGACAGAATGTGGGAAATAACTACTTTTATACTGCAACAACAGACAACACAGCATTCTGACCCCCGGGAGAAAGGAAACGAAATAAATGAGACCTACGGTTCCCCCGGCCTCCTGTCTAGAGGAAATTTCTAGACTCTAGTGTGGGGAGATCCGGGTAAAGCCTGGAGGCCTTCCCGAGGCAGGAGGCAGCCAGCATTTGCAGGGCTTCCGCAGGAGGGAGTGACGCCTCCGCCGCCGGGAAGGCCTCAGGAACATGCAGATGAGTCTTCCTGAGTCTTTCAGGGACCCCAAGAGGCCAGGCCAGAACAACTTGTGAATGAAAAACGATTTCTGAGGAGCGGGGCGGTGAATGGCGCCCGGAGTTTACACAGGCCCGGGGGTTGTTGACATTGCTAACAGCCTGAGCAGAAAAGGCTCCTTGAAGACTCCAACTATTCAATAGAGCTGACCTAGAGGTCAAACCTTAGAAGTGGGTCTAAATTAACCCTAAGGGGGGAAAAATCTACCCTAAACCTACCCTGAAAGAGCTTGAAAATGAGACTCCGAAGGCTGAGATGTACGCACCCGTGATTGGATGGCCGGCCGGAATAAAGCCCAGTGCTCTGTATTGGAATATAACAAAGTCCAGCCAGCAAACACACAAAAACCACCGCCCGTTCTGTTTCGTTCAACCAGGAAATTACTCCAGGAGACGAACACGGAGTCATTAGTGCTTTCGCCAAATACTGCACTCACCCAGGTGCATGTGGAGCGCGTGCGTCTAGCTGCACACGCAAGTGAGTTCACACAGGGCTCTTTCCTGAGCCCCCGCCATGGTGCTCATCAACGCTGATGTCAAGAGGACCCAGGGCAGCAGCCTCAGCCGATCCCCAGCTCAGAAGGCGGTTTCCTTCTTGACGATTGGTTACCCAAGGGGCGTGGCCTCATAGCAGGAAGGTTGAGAGCCAATGCTCTTGTAGCCTGGGGAAGCTAGTCAGGATCTGCATTCCTAGAACCCTTTCCTCCTGGGAAAAGGGAGAAGAAGGCCATCACTCCAATCTATGGTCTTTGAGTAAATCCATCCCTTCACCTTCTGCTGAGTCCTTTGTAGGAGCAGACCCTTCTCAACAAGCAAGATGGAGCCAAAACCAGTCTGTCTCAGGGGATAGAGTGTCGGCCCGAGGACTGAAGAGTCCCGGTTCCATTCCGGTCAAGGGCATGTACCTTGGTTGCGGGCACATCCCCAGTGGGGGGCGTGCAGGAGGCAGCTGATCCATGTCTCTCTCTCATCGGTGTTTCTCTCTATCCCTCTCTCTTCCTCTCTGTAAAAATTCAGTAAAATATATTTTTAAAAAAGCAAGATGGAGAAGACCATTGTCAAGCAGCAGCTGGCGGTGGAAATAAAAGCCTGAGAAAGGTAATCACATACTCACGGGCCAGCTAAACAGCATATTCCCCAAATTAGAGAGCAGGGATTCATTTACAGCGGGTTTCCCCACCCTCTCTCTCTTTCCTTCTTCCCCGCATTAAAACCTCATTTCCATCCGCACCACAATTTTTTGACGATGACATTTCTACTATTTTGGAAGTGACATATTATAATGCATTAGTGGAGTAAAACCAAAAAAATCAAATTAAGTTAAATTGAAAAGCAAACAATATTCATTTTTACACATTTTCTAGAACTCAAGGACACATTTATCTTCCATCTTTATGCTAAGGGCTGTTTATATCGCCGCGAACAATATTTGTGATATACGACTTAGGAGGGATGAGTATGTTTTCTTTAATTGCAGCTTCATTTTTTCCTGTAAAGATGATTTTGATAAGTGATCTTCTCTGAAAGTTGGGAACCTCGGGGAAGATTAATCTAGCCCAGCAGAGGAACTAAAGTGGCAAAAATTGATTAAGGCATTAAAATATCTACAGTGTGTCTAGAAAATATGAGCTGTCTCTAAATGGTCCCAGTAAATCACAAACCCAACCGAAGGAAGCAGTTAAGGAGAGCTTCCCCGAGTAATAGAAAAGTTTTCCGGGGAAAGTATTTTGAGAGTGTTATTTTATTTTTACACACTGGGCAATAAGGGAGAAATATTTATACCGCTCTAGCTGCTCTTTTTTTTTTTCCTCCAGTACTTCAGGGAAGAAAACTATCCCTAATGTACAGATAATATTTCTAATATAGATAAGCAGGTGGATATTCCATATACGAATATTAAAAACACACAAATGCATTTTACCTTACCCGTGGCCAATTATGTAATGTGATGGAAGAAACCCTGCAGAATCCACTGCCCACATAGGTTGCCTCATGAACCCCCATCCTTCCCGAAACTGCCTTCGCTGTTTCTTTTCCAGGATTTAACATATTTCCTAAAATACCCGATGGAAAAGTAATGTTACTCCGGAAGGAAGATCAGTTAAAAGACGTTTGACGGATAGGCAAAGCAATTAGGATCCCCTTTTCTGCTTGCCGATGACTAGCGAGAACTGGTTTGAGCCGAAGCAAGAAGAAAATGGCACTTGGCTTTGGAGGTGGGAAAGGTTTGCAGCACATTTTTCTCCCTGTTCGGCAAACAGGCCGTGTGTGACCTCGCAGTGGCAGTCAGGGAGAAAGCGGGAAAGTCGTGAGCATTCGGGAGACCTCAAAGTAGGTCAAAGCGGCCTAAAAATAGCATGGAAACCGGGATGTTCGCACTCACACCGGGCTCACAGTGGCTCGGTCAAATCTCTCGATGTAACGCGCGGGTCCCGCCCGAATGGATCTGCTCACGTGTTTCTCCCAGAATCAGTCCTGACGGTCCCGGCTCTCCTTGCCTCCAATGTCCCCCTCTTCTCTTCCCCTCTGAGCAGACCGGCTCCTTTCCCTTATCACAAAGGAGAGAGAACCCCTCCTGTGCCCAAGGTCCCCCCTGTCCTTCCCGGGGTCACACCTGGCCACTCGGAGAGACGGCCTGCGAGTTCTCACCTCGCTCTTCCTCTGGGCCTCATGGGTGAACGCGCCCCTCTTTCTCCACTGCCCTCAATGCCATCTTAGGAAAAAGCGTTTTAGTTCTTCTCTTTCTCTCATTGCCTTTTTCTTGCTTCCTGGTCGACTTCCAAAATAGCCGTCTCTTCTGCCTTCCCCCGTCCCCAGTTATCCATTCTCACTCTGAGCCCTCCTTCTCTGCTGGCCCAAGAAAGCTGACCAACATCTATGCTCCTGAGTCAGCCTTACTAGGTGTTTGACAGTTAGCCTCTCGGTGTCTGAACTTAATTCACAGAGGGAATACACTAGAATTCCCACACACCCCCCTTTAAGTTTCACATTGACGCTCCCAAGTCTAAACATTTAACCGGAACGTGAGTGAGCGTAGAGGCTTCATCAGGCTGACGGGGGAGGAAGGCTTTCTCTAACCCTAGGAGAAACCTGCTATTACGGTGCCAAGAATTCCAGTGTCAGCGCTTGCTGGATTCAGTACCAAGGCTCATCCCCCACCTGCTCGCTCGGGGGCAGCTCTGGGTGCAGCTCCCCCGCTGGCCACTCTGAGAAAACGCCAAGGGGTAATGTAGGGCATTTCTTTCTCCCTCCTCCTTCTTTGTTCCTCTCTTCGAATCTGCAGAGGCGCCCAAATTGACCAAATTTCCATGCTATTAATGCCCCTGGAACACTTTCCTCCTAATGTCAACATGGTAATTAAAACGTCTACCCGTTGGTTACCGGTCTCGGCCAAATTCTCTCAAATTATCTACTCAGAATGTTCTTCAGCCTCCTTATTCCTCAACTTCCTGTAAACAGCTTAACGGCGTCCTAGTACGTCTGAATGATTAGAGACAAATGTTCCCAGCATAATAAATACAAAAATAAATGTTCTTCTCTGCTTTGATAATAGCATAGAGAAATACTTTTTTATGGTCTGACTCCCATAATTCAGGTTTTTCCTTAAGAAGTTAGTTCAGCCAAAACCGGTTTGGCTCAGTGGATGGAGCATCAGCCTGCGGACTGAAAAGTCCCAGGTTTGATTCCGGTCAAGGGCATGCATCTTGGTTGCGGGCACATTCCCAGTGGGGGGCGTGCAGGAGGCGGCTGATGGATGTCTCTTTCTCTCTCATCGATGTTTCTAACTCTCTACCCCTCTCCCTTCCGCTCTGTAAAAAATCAATAAAATATATTAAAGAAAAAAAAAAAAGGACACATGGTTGTTTGGTTTTGCCAACACTTCCAGGGTAACTCCCTCACCAAGCTGATCTGCTACTAATTCTGTTGACATAGCCAAAGCAGATCTTTTTTCAAGACCAATTAAGAGCATATATCTTATTTAAATATTGTGAAATTTAAAATCTGTTGTGTGATAAATTACCTTGTCTAATTTTAGATTTCTTAACTGTCTTTTTTTAAAATATATTTTATTGATTTTTTACAGAGAGGAAGAGAGGATAGAGTTAGAAACATTGATGAGAGAGAGAGAGAGACATTGATCAGCCACCTCCTGCACGCCCCCTACTGGGGATGTGCCCACAACCAAGGTCCGTGCCCTTGACCGGAATCAAACCTGGGACCCTTCGGTCCGCAGGCCGACGCTCTATCCACTGAGCCACACCGGTTTCGGCTCTTAACTATCTTAATGCTGGCCGATGGAGAATCTGAAGTCCTAGTAGAATATTCTGTAAGAACAGAAGAGTGTTTTATAAACGTCATCATTTCCAACATCCCCTCCCCTCCCCCATGGTCCTCGTGTTCATGAGGGACACACGGTGCTCGCTCTTCCCTGGTTACCTGACGTCACTGCAGGGGAGGGAGGAGGGAGCAGAAGCTCCTCCGTTGCCGGCCTCTGCGTCCGCTGCCTCTATAAATAACCCACTTATTTCATTATACCGAATGGGTTAGTCATTGTTTCCTGCTGTGGGCTCTCATTTGCATATCTCCACTTTGTTTAAAGGAGTATTTTCTGTATTTCGCCTCAAAGAGCCTTTCAATGAAGCGATAGCACTAAATCACATACCAACCCTCTCTCTGGCTTCTTATACACACTCCAAGCCAGTTCTGAAAAGTTTAGGCTTCCTTGAAAATAGCTAAATACCTAGTTAAGGAGACATTTCTAGAGCCAGTGGGGGCTGGGGTGGGGGTGGGGGATGTATTGGTCTCCATAGATAAACCCCTCGTCCGCAGAATAGATAAGCCATCCATTGGCGGACACAGAACAAAGTCAAGTGCTGAGTTCTGATTTGCTTGATTAAAAAAAACACAACACACATTCATTATTCTAGTAGCATGATAGTATCTAATCTGACGTCATCATCAGGGTCCATGAGTGTGTGTGAGTGTGTGAGTGTGAGTGTGTGTGAGTGTGTGAGTGTGAGTGTGTGTATGTGACAGTGTGTGTGAGTGTGTGTGTGAGTGTGTGTGTGTGTGTGTGTGTGTTAGTACAGCCGCACACTCTCGGCAAAGTGCATTGTTGCTGTTGAGGACGAGGGAATTGAAGAGGTGCACCGTCTGAAAACCTCGCTGCTGAGCAGTTTTGGGGGCCGGGAGCCAAGCTGCCCCCCGGGGCTGCCAGGGACTGAGTGTGTTTACCCTCAGAGCAGGTGTTCCATGACCACGGGGCCTCCATCCCACCTCATCAGAGACAAACAAATCATCTGTCAATCCTTGGGCAAAGGTAACTGTTGCTTCCCCTCCGCCCCCCTCTCTAACAGGCCATCTGGTCACTGAGAGGAGGGGCGAACGGGAGGCAGCAAACGGGCTCCGGGGCAGAGGGGGGGGCACACGGGAAGTCCCGCTGTCCCGCCGGGTCCCGCACCTTTGTCTGCGGGACGGCCAGGAGCGCGGCCCACGTCGCCATCTGCGGGGCCTATCGGGTGTCCTCCCGACAACTGTCGGCGCTGCCGGGCGGACGGACACTGACCTGGGGCGGCGGGGGCTGGGGGGGGGCAGGGGATCAGGCCTTTCCTTTCCTTTTCTGTCTCTTGTTTTAATATATTTTATTGATTTTTTACAGAGAGGAAGGGAGAGGGTGAGGGAGCCAGAAACATCGAGGAGAGAGAGACATGGATCTGGTGAGGCCTTCTCATCTGGTGCTTCTGAGCTCGGTTGCGCTGGCCTGCATTTTCCAGCGGTTCTCAGCCTTCCTAAGGCCTTGACCCCTTTAAGGCAGCTCCTCATGTGGTGGTGACTCCCAACCATAAAATTATTTTTGTTGCTATTTCATGTACTGCTCCACGGGCTACTTTGCTTTCCCCCTCCCCTCCTCTCCTCTCCTCTCCTCTCCTCCTCTCTCCTCTCTTTTCTTCTCTCCTCTCCTCTCCTCTCTTCTCCTCTCCTCTCCTCTCCTTTCTTTTCTTCTCTCCCTTCCTCTCCTTTCCTCTCTTCTCCTCTCTTCTTTCCTCTCTTCTCCTCTCCTCTCTTCTCCTCTCTTCTTTCCTCTCTTCTCCTCTCCTCTCTTTTCTTCTCTCCTCTCCTCTCCCCAAACCCCATTGCCCCAAACCACTGCCTGTGGCCTGAGACCTTCGCTCTGTTTCTGTAAGAAATCCTTTCGGTGTGGCCTCTCTCACAGCCAAAGGCTCTCTCACTCCTGGAAATCTCTTCAAAGAGCTAGTTTCATTAAAAAAAAGACGTTAGGCCAAAATGCATGGGAAACATGTAAGGAAGTCCCCGGTGGATGTTTTTCGGACGTTCCGATGACCCGTCGAACTTCTCTGTTGATAAGATGAACACCGTCTCGTTCCCACACGCAGAGTAGATGAGAGCAGCAGGCCGGTTGGGACCGCAGTGTCCTCCTGGCGTGTGAGGTGAGGCAGCCTCCCGGGGAGAGGCGTGTGCTGTGTGGATGGGTCATTGGTTGGCCGGTTGTTGTGGGTCTTATTGTTGTTCTTATTGTTCTTATTGTTGTTTCTGCTGCTGCTCCGGCCACTCAGCCGCCTGCCCGGAAAACAGTCCTGGCCTAGGAAAAAAAAAGCTCTGAGAGGGCGCTTGCCCCCGGCCAGCGAGGGGTGCAGGTCGGTCAGTGAGGACAAGGAACCCCAAAGCCGTTGTCCATTCCCCTGCCTCCAGCGGTATTTCTAGCTTCCCACCCATCCTCCTCACGTGATTTCTCCCCGATGGAAAACATGCTGAGAAGAGGACTGTCTGCAATGAACGAAAAGCAAGGGGCAGGCTCCAGCCTGAGCTCCTGTGGAGTGGGGAGGTGGGAGGGAACCCCCAAAAGTCCGAGGGCCTGTGTGGAGAGCCGCCCTCCGGGAACAGCCGGCCTCCCCCCCGGTTGCAGGTGCTGCTCCCCCCCGCATCGCCAGCCGAACCTCCCGAAAACAGAAATTCCCGCTGCATTGATTTATCTGAAAGGAACCGGCCCGGGGTAGAGACTCGCAGCTGATGGATGGCCGCCGCCCGCTCAGGGTTTCAGGCCGCAACCAGCCTCTCTGCGCTAATCGACGGCGGCCGAGAGAGCCGGGCCCGCACTCCCTCCACATTAGAGCGAGGATTTGCAACTTAAGTGTGTGTGGGGGGCGGGGGGGCGGTTTATGGGCTCCCCGGCAGCAGACATAATGAACTATGGCTTTTAATGGCAGATTATCCCTGTTCCTATTTCCTGGAGTGAGGACCTCGCAAATTGATGGATCTGTCCTCGGAGGGTTTGCGAGCGGCATGATGGCATTTTAAAATATTAATATGAGAGTACATTTAGCTGAAAGGAGCGCGTCTCCGAGTCTCCGGTGGCTGCCAGGCGGGTCACCAGAGACTGCTTGTCTCTCAAGGCGAGTGATTTATTCTAAGTGTGTCATTAAGATACACTTTTGGGGGGATGGATGGCGGCGCTTCTCCGCCGAGCGGTACCTTTCTTTCTCCATAAAAATTTCAGCGTCGGGTGCTGTTTCCCCTCCCTCGTGGTCCTCGGAAACCTGGTCTGTGTTCCGGGCGGATGGAGAGCGCCACCTCCTTTCCCCGCCACCGCGGCCCAGGTGCCCGCTGCCGATGAGATGAGCGAGGCGCGGGTGTCACATCTCATGAGGACACTGCGCCGGGCGGGAGCCGTCCTGCAGGTCTGGAAGGACGGCCGCCCCTCCTCCATGGGGGAACAGGCCGGGGGAGAGGAGGGGCGCAGGTACAGTGGTATCTCGAGATACGAGTGCCCTAACATACGAGATTTTGAGATACGAGCCGTCGAGCGAGCGATTTTTGCTTTGAAATACGCGCAACATCTGAGATACGAGTCATCGCGCGGATCGGCCGGCTGCACACGACCCACCAGTTTACTGCGACTCGAGCGTCTCATAGTTTCCCTCGCCTCAAGGTGACGGAACGAATTAAACTCGTATCTCGAGGTACCACTGTACATGCAGACTCGATCATGAGTCGATGAGAGGAGTGGGAACGTGCAATGGGACATGCAATGGGACATGCAATGGGACGTGTAGAGACGCCCAGGAACCGGTGAGGACGCTTCCAGGGATGGTCCTTGCGAAGGCCACCTCCCCAGGCACTGCAGGTGCTTCAGACACCGGGACGCGGTGCAGGCCGGCGGCTCAGGGTTCCAGAGACCAGCGGCGTCTCAGCCCGTGACCGCGATGGGAAGGGCCACCGGCTCTGCTGCTTCTAGGCGGGTTATTATTCCCGAGATCAGAGGCGCCAAGACCGGACCCTCACTCGCTATTTGCAAAGTGACCCC
The DNA here is from genome assembly GCA_004026805.1 of Lasiurus borealis. Taxonomy (NCBI): domain Eukaryota; kingdom Metazoa; phylum Chordata; class Mammalia; order Chiroptera; family Vespertilionidae; genus Lasiurus; species Lasiurus borealis. The sequence continues at coordinate 28,910 of PVJN01005396.1, read as the reverse complement.
CGTCCCCAGAGGGAGGAGCTAGGGCTGCGGTGGGCTGTGCCCTATGGCCACTTCTCAGTCCTTTTGTCCCGTGACCTAAGCGTGAGCCCTTCCTGGCGTGTGGCCGGGAGCTGCCCGCAGACATGGCTCCAGGCCCGCCCTCCATGTGATGCAGAAGCTGCTTCAAAGTAAAGACACCCCCACCCCCCCACACTGCCCTGTCCCCAGGCTCTGCGGCCTCTGAGGCCAGCGAGGACACAGCCTCGGGGGCGTCTGTCTTTGAAGGAGGACCCTGACTCTTCAAACTTCTGTCGAAATTCCCAATGTGGCGGGAAGACTAGGTCCTGAAGGAGAACCCCTTTTTACAGACAGCAAGGGGAACTCCAACCTGCAAACCCCCGATTTCCATCCCCCCCCCAGCCGAGAGGAAATAAACCTCTTAGTGCAGCGGTTCTCAACCTGTGGTCTCGACCCCTTTGGGGGTCAAACGACCCTTTCACAGGGGTCGCCTAAGACTATTGGAAAACACCTATTTCCCATGGTCTTAGGAACCGACACACCGCTCCTCGGTGTAGCAACGTGTAGCCATGTCGTTTACTGTTGTCCCATGACGACTGTTGCCCATGCTACACCACGATTCAAGACAACATTTCATTTATTTGTCATTAGAAATAAATATTTCACAATATATAATTACATATTGTGTTTGTGATTAATCCCTATGCTTTAATGATGTTCCATTTGTAACAACGAAAATACATCCTGCCTATCAGATATTTACATGACAGTTCATAACAATAGCAAGATGACAGCGATGAAGTAGCCACGGAAATCATGTTATGGGTGGGGTCACCACCCCATGAGGAGCTGTCTTAAAGGGCCGCGGCCTTAGGAAGGTTGAGAACCACCGTCCTAGCAGGTGGTCGGGGGGACCAAGCAGGATGGTGTTTGGGGAAGCCAGGTGAGGAGGATGAAGCATCTTTCAGATGAAAGTCAGGTGTGCCCACGTGTTATTACCCAACACGAGAGCGACCTGCTTCGACGGGTAACGAGCCTGTAACACATCTCACTTTGATCACACATAGATGCAGGAGAGGATGAATTGAACTGACTGGTCTAGAGTAAATAACCAGCCGTTTTAAATATTTTATATTGAGATATAATAATAGTAACCTGTGAAAGGACCTCGACAGGATATGACAAGAACCAGCTGATGCAGGGCACACAAAGACACCCGTATTTTGTAACTGCAGTTATTACTTCCGTACTCACGGCACTAAGTTACTTGATTTATATCTTCCCCCAAACTCTGTAAACGTTTTTCCCCCGTGGAAAAAGTCATGTCAACGCTTGCCTGCTTCTGCATTGCATCCCGCACACTGACTCCGTCCAAGTTCAACCATCAAAAGGGCAAAGGTCAGGGGGTTGGGGAGGATCTGCTTGAATATCGCTCACTCCTCCTCGTTCTGACAGAATATTATTAACGCGAGACCAGCAAAAAGCGACCTGTTAGCATTTGTGTCCTTTCACTTTTGTAGGCAGCTCAGTGAGGACCTAATGCAAACCCATCGCGACAACAGATAATTTAAATAGAAGTAATTTCCCTCATTTATTTTGTTCGAAATTTTAAAACAATGACTAAGAGGCCTATTGGAAGTGGGATGAAATGTTCCTTTCCTTACAATCTTCCAGGTTTTCTCCAATAAACATCACATCCCAGCTGGAAACCTGTGGGTGTGGCTCTGTGCTTCACATCAGAGGGAGACGCTGAGACACAATACTCTACCAGAGCTCCCGCTCCCATTTTTCTTATTTTTGCTGTAAGTGCAATACGCCTTAATCCGTGATTTTTAAATAAAACACAGCAGATCACTGGGTTGATGAATCATCTAGTCTATTTTCCCACAGTTTCTTTGTGCAAAAGAAATCATCTCTGAAGGGATCGTTTTATTGGCCTTATGTCTTTCCGTGATGTATAGAATTACTCTTTGTAAAAATCTAATAAAATGTCTAAATGTAAACGGTACATGCTTATAAGAAACTATAAAATAGTTTAAAATGATAGTGTTTTAAAACACGGTATTTCCTGATTTACTTTCAATCACTTAGACGCCACTGGTGGCTTCATCATAATATTTTTTAACATTTCAATGAACAGCGGCTCCATCATTGTATAATTTATTAAATTGTCTCTTTTCCCTGATGTTGGCAGATAACAGCGTCTATCTATTATTAATTAGCAGATTCTACAGGAGTGTTTTAGAAGAAGTGGAGTAGAAGAATCTCAGGTTGAATCAAAATGACAGTGTTACAATTGCAAAAAGTGATGAAAACTTTTTATCTTGACTTTCATATTAGAACAGTAATTTTTTTTTCCACGATAGCATTTGTGGAAAATTAAACCACCAATACCATTCCGGTGTTCTTTATAATGATTATGTATCTACCAAGCCAAACACTGCCTGCATGACTCTTACATGGGGGGGGGGGGGAATATAGAAATGGCTGTGTTTACATTCGAAGCCTAAATCTATTTGCCTGTTCTCTTGACCGAGACTCGACATGATTCATATCCCTTTTAGAGAGTCACCGAAAAGTAAAACAAAAAAAAGCAATTATCGTCATTATTAGTAAATGGGTTCTCATGAAATATACCTGAACTTCCCGGAATTAAATTGTTAAACAAGGATGATTTAAGGTAATTCCCGATCAAATGAGACAAATGGTGGGCGCCGCTGATGGATTTCTTACGAGACCGCCGCACCGAGTGGCCGCGCCGGGGGCAGACCGGAGAGGGAACGTGGAGTAGCTTTTCTCCGTCTGGACAGAGGACTCAGATTTTTTTTAAAAAAAGAAAAAAAGGGTGAGCAGTTTCGGTTTAGCTCCCAGCCCGTTACATGAACGTTATCCCAAAAAGAATCCCAGCCCAAACATGCTGTCACCCTCCCTGTAAAAAGAAGCCCCCAAGACAAATGGGGCCAGGGGACAGAAATACCTTCTTCATTCATAAGAAAGGGGCGGGGGGGGGCGGGGCAGAGCACCCACAGATCAAAGTGGAGCTGACACCCGGAGCCTATTAATAAATCTCAGAACTTTGCAAAGGGAAATATTTCTTCGCGGGGACCCCAGACACTAATTCCAGAATCATTACATGATAGATACGGACCCTTGGAAGTACCAGGTGGCCAGAGAATAAATATCACAGCACGGGTGACAATCCCTAAGTAGCGTATTCATGAGCGCCTCCGAAATAGCCCTGAAGAGAAAACCTGAGGCCGCTGATTCTCCCGCCTCTACCCTCGGGCGAGCTGGCTGCAGCGCTGGAACTAGGTCACCGCTCGCTATTTATTTTAACAAACGGGGAGGAGTGCATTAGCATAGGACCGAGTATAAATATTGATTTGGGAACCTGGAGCGTACAATAAAACAGCAACCTCTCTAACCCTTTTAAAGAAATTCAGCCATAAATAAAGTTCCTAGCCACTATATTTTTTTTTTTATTTCAGGAAAAACAATGGATGCATAATTCATCCGTAAAGCATCCTCATCATTGTCTTTACACGGACTGCTGCTACCCAAACGGGCCGGGCATAGGACATTACAGCAGGCAGCTGGCACTGTTTCTCCGCCCCCCTCTCCCCCACCACACCCCCTCCCCTGCCTTCTGCACCACACACCGCAGTCCTGTGTTATTTATGACCCAATCTGTAAGGGCCACTTTTAATAGCGGCGCGAGAACGGAGTGCTAAAAGACAGAGATGACAAGTGTTCTATTATTCTCGCTGTGGTAAAAATAAGACCAGTCACTGCGCTTCTGGAATCAGGGGGAAAAAATAACAGGAGCTATTCCGGGTCACGGGCGCCCTGTTTTCCGGTCTGGGGGGGGGGGGGGGAATAGTCACGCGGAGAACACCCATGCTCTGCAAGCA